>JAQGAK010001213.1:0-37749 GCA_034696945.1 Lipothrix lubbocki | reverse complement strand
TTTTAAATTATTTTTAAAACAGTTTTAAATTATTTTTAAAACAGTTTTAAATTATTTTTAAAACAGTTTTAAATTATTTTTAAAACAGTTTTAAATTATATTTAAATTTAATTTATTAAATTTTTTAGATGAATTGAAATGATTCTACAATGATCTCTGTGTTGCTCAAATTTTTTAAACTTATGTTGAAACTACCTTAAAACAATTTTAAATATATTTTTAATCTATTTATAAATTATTTTGTTTACTAAATACAAAAAAAATGTATATCATTATTAAATATTAGTATATTCTATTATGGTGTTTGACTTTTACGGTAGTACAATTTCATTGAATTTTACATAGAAATTATTATGCGTGTAAAATTCTTTCAATTAATTATTGTAACACTGATTATAAGCTATCATAACTATATTTTTTACCTTACTTCCCCGGTGAACTTATTTACCATATTGTTTGAAATACATATTATTTATGTTCACTTTGCGTCCTAATATTGTTACCAAAGTAATCTTAACGGATTAACGAATTGTTTTTGGTATACTAGCAAGCAAAGCTATTGGCTTTGCTAGTGTATAAATTAGGGTTCGTGGTCATCATGAGTTGGGTAATACAGTATTGAATTAACAATTTAAATTTTGAAAAATAACTTAAATTCGTACAGGGAGATATAAAAAACAAGCCCTATCAAATGAATGTCCTTGTATGATTCAGAGCGGTACGAAAATTGAGTAATAACTGCGGAAGTGTCAAACCCTGGCGTAATTTACCCTGAAAAATTTAAGTTTTGTTTTATACAGTACATATTAACTTTAGAATTTTTTATTGATTTAGAAGTAAGTTTTCAACGTACGGCTAAAACTGAGTCCATAATGCACAACTTGCTGTTACTGTTCCCAAGCGACTCCAGCAAGTATCCAGTGTAACTAGTTGCGTGTCACGAACACCAAAATGTTTTCTTTCAAAACAATCGCCGTTTTGATCAACCCGCGTTAAATTCTTGCCTTAGGAACCTGTCCTACCTGAAATTAACCGATTTAAAAAACATTCCACATTACATGTTTGCCAGGCCACTTTAACTTTGTTCAGTATCTACTCTAGTTTATATGCTAATTTTAAATTACAGACTTACAACATTCCCAAGCCAACCCATCAAACTAATAAGATTAAATCTTGTCTTCAGCATATCCGGTATGATGTACGCGTTAGCTTGAGAGGATAGTTTGGCTAAACAAAGCGGTATCACTTGAGCGACACATTTCAGCGAGATGTGCATGCCGTAGCATCAGCGCCGGGTTATCATTGTGGTATTTCATCCCCCTTACCAGGGCTTGTATCTGGAATAATTTAATAATAGTTCCAAAAATTCTATAACTATGATTTTAAATAAAATCATATGCCGCGTTGGATTTATAATAATATCCAACGCGGCATATGATACTGGTACAAATAACATATTTATTATTATTTATTTTTCTAAAGCAAAATGATCCATTTTTATTCACGATATGTGGTAGTGCTCAAAGTTTGTATATACAAGTGAAGGTATATTTAAAAATTAACTAACCTGTTGCACAGAAGAGAAACTTCTAGGAAGTCCTGCGAACGAAATGATTACCGCATCGACAACGGCTGTTTTACCGCTTCCATTGAGACCGTGGAGAACATTATTCCAGAAAGAAAATGTATAGTTTTTTCTTCGTCGAAGTTTTTGAAAGTTTACAATATACTCACAAATTGACCTATCAACAAGAATGTATTAAAAGTTAGTTTTATTTATATTGTTATTTGTGTTAGGAAGTGTTTGCAGTTTTATCATCAGTCGGTTAACATAGCACGGATCGTGTTGAAGAATCAAGACATCATGGATAATCATGGTAAATTTATCATTAGAAATACAAAATATTAACATAATCAATATATACACCCATCACAGAGCTCTCCAAAATAAACTATTTTCATATTTATCGTAATAATACGTGTTTAATATACACATATATGTGTACATCGTTTTTATATTAGTTTTTGTATTTTGCAGCTTGTTTTTATTTTGACTTTACAGCGTGTTTATTTCTAACATGATTATAAAATCAAGGGTGCTATTGAAATTAATTATTTATTTTAACTTTGTGATTCCCGATTTAACTATTTGATATTTTTATTTCTTTTAAGTTATAAATTACATTGGGCAGAGCCTTCGGCTGCCTTGAAGTTTATCAAGTTTATCAACCTTCTAGAATGCTGTATTCCTCTCGTGTGTTGCAATAAATATTATCCTTGTCTATTATTCACTCTCATCTAAAAACGACTATTCATTGAGCCATCCTTAGTTCGTTATAGTACCTAATTTAGTGATAATCATCAGGTGGAGTTTAAAAGTGTATTGTAACTAGTTATGAATATTCTCATGTGTGGCAGCACAATTATGTAATCTTGTAGTCGTACACCAGGGGATTTATGTAAGATAGGAATAAAAGCCATTTTTATGTAAGGATTTATATAACGAAATATACTTAGTGTGAAGTGATTGTATTGGATGGACCTAGAAAGTGTGCAATGTTGTGTAATTGTAAATATGTACATAATTTCTATCTTCTCCTATAAAAAACATAGAATTTTCCAAAATCCGTAATATTAGTTGTAAAAAGACCCCTAATACGTCATTCGAAAGGTCCCAAAATTGTAAGAACAGATTTTGCACCAAATTTACCATTTTCAAAAATTTGACTCGTTTTTGGTGAGAAAATTCAAAATTTTGATGGCATTTTATTTTTTTCTGAAAAATCCGTAACTTGCAGACCTTGTCCTAGGGGGTTATTCTGAAACCCCACAAAATTATCTTCAAGGTGGTATTTTTCTTTTTGCCGTAGCTTTCGAGTTACCGGGTAAAAACCGGTGATTTTTTCATAAAAATTTAAACCTACCGCCATACTGGAGGCGCGTATTATGTGTATAAAGTATATGTAAGACATGTACATACAAAATAATATAGCCGGATTAACTTTATTGGGCCGCCGCGCCTCAAAAACAAGCGCGCGCAGCGCGCTTGTTTTGGAGAATTTAAGGATTGAGGAATGTAAAAGTGGATGAATGTAAAGTAATTTTGGATATTTGCTTGGTGTATGTATAGGCTACGGCCTCAAACGTAATAAAGCCCACAATTCAATACAATACAATAAATCATAGCGATAAATTTTATTTATGTGAAATGCCAGAATGACCTGATGCTAATTTGAATCAGTTAGAACTAAATCTAAATAACAGAAATGTCAACACAATCCAGGGATCACTTAGGTTTTGTAACCCTGAAAAACTACCTGGTATGTTAAACATCAGCGATCGAGATCCATTGTTGAAAGAAATAGCCCTCAAACTTTAAGAGTTGTCACTCGGAGGCCATTATCGACCACCGGATTGCATTTCTCGAGAGAAAGTAGTAATAGTGTTGCCTTATCGAGGAAGAAATATTCATTTGCGAATATTTTAAAATCATATCCATCCGTTCCTACATCGGCAGAAGTTGGAATATCAGATCTTCGTTATTGAACAAGATGACCAAAAACCCTTCTATTGTGCCCGGCTCTTCAACATCGGCTTGCTGGAATCTTTGAAGTTAAATAATTTCGATTGTACCATATTTCATGATGTTGACCTCTTTTCGATGGATGATCGAAATCAGTATAATTGTCCCTAACAGCCACGGCACATGAGCGTTGCTGTGGACAAGTTCGAGTACAAATTGTACTACAGTACGATCTTCGGTGGTGTAGTTGCCATGACAGCCGAACAATTCAGGATGTTCAACAGTTTCAGCAATTCTTACTGGGGATTGGGCGAGGAGGATGACGATGTACGAACGCATTGTGTCCCACAAACTAGAAATTACCAGACCATCGGCAAAAGTGGGGAGATCCAGCATAATTCCAGCTTTCAATATGTCGTCCATCAAATTGTTTATCATCGATCGTTTATCTTAACAAGTGTTTGAATTTTGCTATGTATTTTGATATTGTTTATTTTTATGCCAAATTTACTACTTAATATTTGTGCTTCTTTGTCGTATGTTACATAATTTTTGTAAATGCTAAATTTTATAATTTTACATAAAGAAATCAGGGTCAATGCTCAATAATTGGTACTTCCGGTGGAATTCGGGAAACATGCTAAAACATCTTATGCAACCATTCTTAGACTATGTACAGTTTTTCCTTTCTTTTACTTTTAGTAAGCTTCTTGTTATTTAAACCTTGTTAACCCTGAAATTTGAGCAAAAAATTCCCTGATGATAGCAGTTTCGTTTAAATAGAACCCGTTTGAAGTAATCATTTTTTGAGCATTTATGAATTGCTTTGATATAGCGTAACTTATTGTTTCACACCTGTATAAGTACTCATGATTCGGCTAACGACTTTGAAGTTTGAAGCTATATGTACGAATGAATTGTAACAAAAGTTTCAGTAACGATCCTGCTAAACTGCTACCCTTTGCCACGATTGCATTTCTGTTAAAATCTTTCTCTAAATGAATGAATTCCTGTAAACACGGCTGTGTATATTATTTCCTTGAGGTTAGGGGCAAGTGTATAATATAATTTAATGTCAAGTGCAATGGCTGCACAACAATTTCTATAGCATGTCTCATTAGTTTTTATCGCTACAATTTATTTTTGTGATTCTATGGTATGTTGTACACCTTTGTTTAGCTCATGTTCTCTGGTTTTAGTGTAGTTCAACTTTTTTAGTTTGTCCAACCAACTACTACAAACAATCTTATGACAAATGATAAAACAACATTGTTGGACATATTTTTGGCTCTAAAAATTCTTCGACAAAAAAACTCTTTATTAACTAATTTAACATTTTTTATACCAATAGCTCCAAATTATTTATTTGTAATATGTTCCGCATAAATGAGTGTGTCAACGGAGCTATAGCTGGTTAAGAAGCTATTTCCTCTTTTTTAATAAACAATGCACCGGTATATTAAATTTAAATTAGGTATACCTGAATCGACAAGAACAACAAAAATGCAATTTCATGGGCTACTTGTCAAAAAATTGCTTTTCGTTGTACTAAATATTTATCATATCATATTCCCTAATACTGACATCCATTTGCGGCAGAGTTTTTAAGGTCTGTATAGTCTAAATGTGTTGTATAGGAATATAGAGGTTGTATATCTGTGTCTCAGAAGGCTGGCTGGCGCTGGCGGAAGTTGGCAATGGTAATGAATATCCATTGCCAATAATAATTTCGTTGATTTAGGACGCCAAACCCAGCCCAAGGAACAAGCCAAAATTGGGATGTCAAGTGAATATTAATTGACTTTGTTCCAGTTTCCAGTCTACGAATCCCGCAGAAGCCATCACATGGTTTGTTATGTACCATAATTTCTATACTTATACTAGACGTACTAATGAAGTATGTATGTATAATATAACATATAACACAAAATTGAGCATAATAGTAAATTATTAAACCACCGGCAAGAATAAGAATTAAATTCATTACACGCTCAAGTGGATTTTATCAATGCGACTTTCATGATCTTATTTAAAGAACAAAAATTTTCATAAATGGATGAAGTTTTGCCAAATTAAATTTTAGTGTAGACCCATTCAAACCCATTTAGAACATTTTGGTGGAACTTGAAAAATGTTTCCAATTTTTTCAAAAATCTCTCAAGTTACTTGACAATTTAACATACCTATAGTTACTCCTCTAATGTACTTGGATAAACCCCGCATGGTAAAGAACCTTATTCCCAATTGTCAATTGTCTGAACATCACAGAGGTGGTTTAATTTGTCATAGGCCAGTATTTAAAATTTAATCATATAGAATGCGTATAATCGAATGCAGATAATCAATTTTGTACGCGCATACAATTTAGCATGTATCCTGCATTATGGGAGCAAATTGCAAAGCCAAGTTTTACCATTTTTGCTATACACAGCAAAAGAAAAATTATGTACTAAAATCCTAAAATGTTAGACGTTAAAATATGTATGCAAATTATGTGGAAGGCTATTGCAAAGAAATGAAATGAAGAAACAACCGCTGCTTGAAAATGCTTTGTGACTTTTGTGATTTTGTGCAAATTGAATTAAACATTTGTTCTTTGGACTCAGTCAGACTACACACTAGACTGAGCAACTAACTTTATTTATACAGATTTGAAGCTTTAGTATATGTGTATGTATATAGTTGTAAATATATTACATATGCGATGTCAGGGAAGACTAAACTTGATTTAACCGTACACCTCACAAGACGTTTTTTCAATTTTTCCGTGTAAATTCATCTATACTTCACTTATAAGTATACTTGTATAGTACACATCTTATCCCTTGAAAAGCCGCTTCACAGCAGTTTCCTGCTAAAAGAGCACCGTATGTCCAAATGGTGGTACTTGTAGTAGTGTGGTTAAAGAAAAAACCTTTTTCAACCAAAGGGAATTTTAACTAAAGCTCAACTAAAGATACGAAAAGAACTAATTTGAAATGTGAACATGATTTATAATCACGCCAGCATTTGCTACGATTTGCTTTACCCCTCATAGATACAGCAAATATAAGCTCGGGTGATAAAAAAAAGGTCTGCCATGTCGTGACCGTTCTCAGAGTAGTAGTATTTCTAAAAGGAGTCACTGAATTGCGAATGTTGTAATGGTATGTATAGTTACTATATGTATAAATATACTACACAAGATATATTTTATATAAAAATACTTTATATAATAGGTAAAAGCAAGCTAAAACACATATGTTGGAACCTTGTTTTGCTTTGAGTGCAATTAACGGAGCAGCTTTGTCAATTTGGTCAGGCTTGTCAGGGAAGATTTGTGCGTTTAACTACCAATTATTGTTATAATCCTGGGAATAAACTGCTAAGGCCTCCAATCGTGGATGCCTGACCCAAGAGGAGGAGATGCATGAGTATGTCTAATGCTTTAATTGTCTTATCTCTTTTTGTTATTTATTTTACCTGATATTTGTCTACATTGTAGTTCGTTTCATAATTTCATGTGTTAATCATAGAGTACGGGATCTTCATTCACGCCTTCCCCGTAAATTCTCTTATTTATTAATGCTTGTTAGACCCATTGTGTTATCTTCAGAATCTAACAAGGGAAGTGTATAAGTTGTATAAAGTCACAGGCCCAGATTTCAACGTTGGTGTTTTCTGTCTTGTTTACAATTTCCTGGAAAATGATAAAAGAACGCACTTAAGTATGTTGCGTTTTGTAATAATTAGTGATTAAACAGATTCACCAATTAGCAAGAAAGTCTTAGCGTTTCATTCACAGGTGTGTCTAATATCTTGTATAGCTTCCGCCTGCATAGTTAGTGGTGTTTAATCGGAATTTTGTTAATTAAGCAAATTATTTTAAGCATTTGATACATATCATTCATATGAATACAAGTTCTATTTGCCATTTCAACTATTTGAAATGCGTGGTTTTAATAGGGATTCTAGTTTATAGATTGTATTGTTTAAGCTCTATTTGATTAAGCAATGATGACTTCGGCCAGTTAGCGAGTACATGGCCAATCATGCATGACCTTTGCAAATTGCAAGTGTGATTTCATGATAAGAGAATTTTTTTAAATTACGGAAAAGCAAACAAGTTGAACGTTCTTTCTTCTTTTTATGTTACAGGACATCATGTGTGGAGAATAAGGGCACTGATGAAGTGCACAGTACATGAAATCACGTATGCATAGGTGAGTATAATTCCATATACAGGATGTGCATGCAACTTTCATTGGTTTGATGGTTGAAAACAAATTTCTTCAAAATTCACTCAACCAGCCCACGCGTCTAATTCCCTAAAGAAGTCAAGAACACATATACACAATACATACATACGAGTTGAACTTGTTTTCCTTAATGTTTAAATTTCTTTCTCGTAAAAGTAAACAACTCCTTGAATTTAAAACTTTTGTTAGGTATTATTAATCCCACTAGTATTTAGCCCGTAAAGGTGTATGAATGCTCTACTGATGATACTTTAGACACAAACGTAAGCAAACTGAAAGTTAAAAATCTTTTTTAACTTTGACTTTTGAAAGGAAACCTAGACAAGATAATTACCCTTGAGCTTGAATATGCTGAAAGAGTGTTTAGGAAAATTCAAGTGCAAAGTGCGTCCTCTTCTTTTGTTGTTTGAGCTGGATCTGTGTTCACATTTTCACATTTATTGTCAAGTAGGGAGGAATTTACGGCGGAACTTGAAGGCAAAAGCAAACAACAATTAAAAACAACTTTACTAAATTACTTTAGCAAAACAAAAGTTTAAAACAATTAAGACTTGATGGGTGAAATTAGGGCTATAATAATAAAAACCAACTTTAGGATTAAATAATTCCAAAGCAGCTTTGTACAATAAAAGTCCCATTAAAAATGCAACCTAACCTTTGCTATGCCCAACCTCTGATTATATAGTTCGGGACTTTATTCACCCTCAATGACAATCTAATAGTGGAGGCTGTTAAGCAAGTCGTTAAAATTTTACATGAAATTAACCTCCTTGCTTACCTTTTCTGCTATGATGTGACGATGATATTTTATTATATGTAACATTTCTACGAAGCTAATGCTTAATTTAACACTGATAAACATATGCATACATATACATAAAAACATAAATATGCTCAATAATTACTGTAGCATTACCTTCCCCAATACACACAAAAACTTACTGTTCCATTTTCCAGGACACAAACAATAAGATTCCATAATAATGTCATGAGGAAATCCCAAGAAAAGCAAGTGAAGGTGCTAACATTCTTAGGAGAATTAACCTGGATTTTTATCTTTATCACCCCAGTGTACTTCATTTTCGTTTGGTGTTGTCAAACATACTTGTGTACATATTGAAGTCATATGTGAACTTTTAATGCATTGTCAGACATGTAGTTTTAAATGCAATGCTAGACGAGATATGTAGTTTTAATGCAAGGCTATAACTTTAACGAAATATCAGACCTGCAGTGTTAATGCAAAGTTACACATGTAGTTTCAATGCAAAACTAGACATGTAGTTGTAATGCAAAGCTACACATGTAGTTTTAATGCAAAATGTATTTTTATAATGCCGGTTTAGTTATGGAGGTTTAATACATCATCGCGGACATGCATTTACTATAAGCCCAGTAGCTTCGTTTGTTTTAAACATTAGCATAGCATAAGATTTAAGTATTTGATTTTATCTTAAAGGAGTCAAATGGACATGCATTTGTGGATAATAAATAAAAATGCGGAAGATAAAAGCAAGGTATGGAAAAGTTGATAATAATGCTTTCATCTTCTTCATGGTTTCCTTACTCCTACAAAAATATATGGTTTTCTACTTGTTGCTCCTTTTGCTTGGAGATGCTAAACATGGGTGAAGATGAGACTGAAGAATGGAGAAATATAATACATCATATACACTCCATCAAGAATAAGGCACTATATTCCTTCAAGAATCAAGCACTATATTCTTTCAAGCATCAAGCACTATATGCCCTCAAAAATAAAGCACTGCATTCTTTCAAAAATCAAGCAACTATATTGCTTTAGGTGTATAATAAAACATACGCATATAAATATATGCTATACTTATATGTATAGCATAGACCATAGAACAGGTGAGTGGAATCATTATTCTTTTGCCTCAAGACGCTTCACCATTCATGTTCACCATGGCAGAAGACACTGTCCGGGGTAGCCCTCATATACAGTACCAAATACCATGAATGCTCAACCAGTGTCTACTAAAAATTTCCCAAGTCTATTGTTCCCCACATTTTCTTCTTTCAGTACTAACTCTACATGATACGGAATCACCCGTGTAGGTAAATACTACGTCATATAAACACATGTGATGGTGTACAGAAGATGGTATGTGTGGTTGTACAAGGTAAGCACTCTCGCTCACATGCACTCATATACACTCATCTAGTAAGAATAAAAGGCTTTCACAGAGGCAATAACATTATTAGTAGACACTACGTGTGTTTTGTTCGCGTTTAAAGAAAAATGAAAGACTAAGTGCACACCGAGACAAGTACAATTTCTATATGTACATATGTAAGGGAGTAAGTATGTGAAACGAAACGACTTTTGAAACCTTGCCTGAAGAAAAAGTCCGACTAGGTAGGTTTAAGGTATCGCTCAAGATCCCATCCCCCATACTATCTGTATTACTCACAAATCTTATACACTCCCTTCTTCTTATGCTCAGTTCAGAATCATCCACAGTTCAGAAAGGATTGTTGAACTCTTTGTTGTGCTCCCAGTCTCTGTTTCGCATCTTGTTCATCTCATATTTTGCGTACTGTTGTGGAGTATATACTTATGTATAAAGAATACCGACGAGATAGCGTGGTGAGTCTGTGTGACAGTGCTAGAATGTCCTACCAATAAACTATATATATACGCTCTGTCATCTTTGGTGCGTGCCACTGCATGCGTGTGAATGTTGTGAAGTGGTCCAACGACAATCGGATTTACCAAAAAGTTTTCTACGAGTATATATTTATTTTACAAATTTTGTTAGAAGAAGGAATTGATTGAAAAAAGGGAACTCCAGTGAAGCTAATCCTATGGAGACAATAATTCTCAGGACTATGGGAAATTAAGATGAGGAAGAAACGAAGACGGTGGTCACAGTGAATAATACGGGATCAAAATTTAATAAAAGTGCATATTGCCATCAACCAAGTTTTTATTATTGCTCAATTTTAATACTTCTCTCATCTCTTCTCCTTTTTTATACATTAGTTTTAACAGTAATTTCCAGTGTGTTTTTTATCGTTCAAAATGGCTCGAACGGTTGCCTTCTTCTTAGTTGTCCTTTGGATATCTTGCGTTTCATCAGGTAAGATATTTAATGAGACCATATCAAGCCATATTACTATAAGCTCAAACCCAATTATATCCACCTAATTTTTCATAATTTAAAATTTTTTCTAAAATTATTTACCTACTTTGATTACTTATTATAACCTTCGTATTCTAAACCACGTAAACAGTTTAAAATTAAATTTATTCACCCATAATTATTATTTTTAATCCTTAGAATTAAGTAGTAACGATGAATAATTAATCAGAATAATGACTGGGAATGTATGATAACATAAAATTATTAAATTACAAGAAAAAAATAATTGTTTGGAATTACCTTAACAAGGTTTGCCTTGGGTCGCATGAAGTTTATAGTGGGTCATTCAGAATTATTGTCGGAAGGTCAACATTTTAATTTAGCACATCATGTTGTAAGAGTTTTGCGTAAGGATGAAGCTAGTAGATTCAATTAAAGTTCTCCATTTGAATAAAATTAAGATAGTGCACAACGTATAGTTGAATAATTAATTTTACCAACATATAGCAAATCACAGTATATAATCAACCTCGCAAACATGTACAAATAAGCTTTACATAGAAGTATATAATTACATATATATATATAGTTAATACAACTTCAGCTAATTCACAGTTAATGTTGTTAATTACCGGTTACTGTAAAGGCTGTCTCATTGCAATGTCCGAACCTCAAAATGCTAAAAGCTATAGCGAGAGATAGATTTAGTAGACTTGATTTAAATTTCCAATGAGCCGGACCACAAGTACCGGTATATGTATTTGGCTAACAACAACAACTCCATGAGTAATGAAGCACCCAAACTCACACAGGATCAGTACCGGTCATTGCCTCAGAATATAAAATTTGACAGTATGGTAGTGCATTGTGTATATAATCATATCAGGGTATATTTTGCAATTGGAAACACATTTCTCCCTGTACTTTGTAACAATAATAACAAAACAACACACAACCTGTCCCTATATATAAAAACGTAGATACCGATGAATTCTCTTGAAATTATAGCGCCTATACCTTTTATTTATATATTTACAAGTGGATGATTATAGCCTTATTATGGTAATGTTCCCGTGTGATTCTTTTCCTCGTCTTTTTTGGTAGTCAGTCTTATTCCACTATATAGATTCGAACAGTTGCAATAGTCCAGTCATTTCAAGAGTCATCATCGCATGTGTGATGTGTATGAGAGATTTATGTACGTTGTTAAAGAAAACGAAAAAAAAGGATTATCATCGCAACTGTATACGTATAGGTATTACTTTACATGTGCACTTCCTCAGCGTGAGACTCAATTCGTCGTAACATATTAAGTACTTTTAAATCCGTTTTTCTTTTCCATTTCCCTGAAAAAAATTATTTCTTTTATAAGTGTCATAGAACAGATGATAATACTATGTAATTCTTATTTGACACATAATCATGCATTGAACGTTTGTAATAAAAAAAATGAAATATATCTTCCAAGAAACGCATTCTTCAAAATTACACATCTCATGTATGTAATGGGTAAAATAAACTTTTCCTAGCGGTTTTCCATTTCCATCGACCCTCCAAGTGTATTGCAATGTTTTGTAATGTATGTAAACTAGGTATGAAATAATGGAAATCGACATTTTTGCGGTATCAAGAGAAAAAAAGCTTACACACAGGTATGTGTTTAGGTTTATGTGTACATATGTTTAAGGTTAATGTATGGGTGGAAAACTGTCACACAAATCCCGATTGTTTTAACATTGAGTTTTTTGTTTGTAAAATAGTTGTTGTATAGAAATAGGAATCACTACTTGCAACTTGGACGACTTTTCTCAAACGATTTTCTCCTCATTTAAAAAATACTTTTAAGGCTCATTCATTCAATCACACACCCAGTTGAGTCAAGAATGACGCAGAGGTTTGTGAAAGTGTCTGCAATTATGCATGTATAGATAGTTGGAGTAATCGGGCTTTTCAAATTTTTCATACGAGCATTTAATTTACATTGCTATGGGGTGTAGTATCTAAGTTGGTGTGTGTGTGTGTGTTGAAGAAATTCAAACCGGATATTAACTTCTTATTGTGAATTGTTCTTGACTATGCACTATGCATAGTAGAAATTCATTTTCCTTGGTAATATTTCACCATTGGGTTTTCTAGCCTTCTGCTGCTGCAAATGTATTTTTAAATGGCGCAATCATTTTTTAAGGTGGGAATACCTGTGGGTCAATTAGTCATTGTGAAAGGAATCAAGTGTTGTCACTTGAGCCGCTTCTTGTTACATTCTTCAAGAATCTTCATGTAGATGTTCACCATGATATCAGATATATAGTACACTATATCAGAATCTTAATAATGTAATTATTCAAGAGTATTACTTTGCATGCATGCGTCTTGAACATTATTGTTATTATACAGACGCACCCTTTTACATGTCTCCGTCTCTCTCTCATTCTCTCCTGCTGACATAAATTTCCGGTGAAATAATGAATTTATTTATTACGTATGAATGAATGACAGTCGAGTATGTCCCGTATATGCAATATAATAAGGAATCGGGACAAAATGTTGTGGCACACAGACAGAGCTTCCTAATTCTATTACAACTCCCCAAATTCTCAAGCCTTGTAAATTCTATTGACACGGTCAATATGATAATACAGTAGTCTGGAAGAGGATGACGAATTATAAATGCAAGAATGGAATTTAGTCTCCTCAATGTATTTTTTATGCCTGTCTGTTACACATGCCTTTTCCATTATTTTCAATAATCTTAAGACTTCCCATAGACGACGTTTCATAGGCGACGGTCGACGTCTCATAAAGAGCATCCACAGCCGTCACCGTGTATCGTCTCATAATGGATACAACATGCCAGATTTTTAGATTACGGTACGTTCTCAAATGATTTAAAATCTGAACTGTATTCAATATATAGATGTAACTATTCCAATATTCATAGAAGAATTGCGTCCCAGTCCCAGGCCACATTATTAGCAAATCTGTTATAGGGAGTTAGTTGGATGCAAAGTATTCATAGTGAATTAGAAGTATATAGATACACGTAAGTTATACACAGGAATGTTACAGTTGATAGTCTACATACTTGATAACGTAGCATACACGACCTTCTCGAATGCATAACACTGTTAAAATTATTAGACAATGGAAATAAGACTTAAATACTATGTCAGGATGCTACATCAGAGGATTTGAATAGTGTAAAAAACACAACAATGGGCTTTAGATTAAACACTAAATGCATACCACTAACAACAGCACATATATATAGTTTATATATATAAGTTAAGTTAACTTAACTAAAATACTCAGGACCCCATGACGAACCTTTCTACTTTATATAATGCCTATCTATTTATATCTATACACTACATATAGTTACTATTGCTGCTCTCCTCCAATTTGTACCGTTACTGACCTCAAAACGGTTCATCTAAATGCATTAGTCAGTATCTTTTCTCACTTGAGATTCCTCCTGCATGTGCTTCCTCTCTGAATAGCCTATATATAACGACATTTTAAAAGTCCTCTGGCTGCTGGCCGTACTTGTTGTCGTTGTTGTCTGTATTACTTATTTAGTATTATACTTTAGTAGTATGTTACTTCCTTTACTACTCTCGTACATGCTGTACAACCATGCTGGTAACGTCCAAGTCAAGTCAAATCTCTATTTATGGTAGTTTCCTATATATAGTGCCGCTTAAGTATTACTTGAAGTAAAAATTGTCGTCTCAGAGAGCAAATTGAGTATGTACATGCAGTTATAAACGCACGTTATGTTGTAAACCAGTAAATTTATAGTAAAGCATCATTCTTGTAAGTTTAAAGATGCAGATATATTATTTACAACTTCATGCAGCAACATGTATTTTCGGAATTTTGTCAACTATGTAATTACAATGATTATAGATGCATGGTTATTGCTTTACACGTTACATATATGTACAACTGCTTGGTCATAGCTCATAGCGTGGAAGTAGAAATAAGGCAATTGATTGACGTGTGAAGGAGCAGCTTGTTGTTGTTGCTTGATACTAATAGTATTCTTATACTACCTTATGTATACATATTGTAGAAGAAAATAGAATATGTCAGAAGAAGCAGTGAATTGCAAAGTTGTTTTTTTTGCTGGGTAGTAAAATTAATACCACAGTCCTAGTTAAGGTTATTTGTATTTACGTCAAGTGATAATTCAGAAAAGTCAAGCGAGAGAGAGAGATGTAAATAAAATACATGACAACAATTTGCAAATTGTAGTTTAGACTAGTAAAGCATGAATCCTGGGTTAATGCAACTTACTTTACTTATGTAAGCTAGAATGTTGACAATGGTATGACCACAGAGTGTAAAAATTAGAGAAACTGCAAATTAAATTATGTTACATGTGCATTAAAAGGGTAGTTTATAGTTTGTTCGTACCACCTGTGCTTGCCTGATGACTGAGTGCACCAGAACAAAACAATAGGTAGACAGTAGCTATCTATGTATGTGTATAAAATAAAGACTGCTAAATAAAAGCAGTTTGAGCTCAAGTCAAGTAATAATTCGTATTGAGTACGCTTATAATGCATGAAACTATAACATTACAACTTACAACAATATAATAAACATGAAATATTTTGCATGGAGCCATACTTGGACAGTCACACAAGAGAAATAAAAAAGAAACTACTACTGTAGAAATTGTTCCTAAACGATTGCTGCATTCTGTATAATTATCTTTGGATTGAACCTTATACGAATGTAAGGTACCTACAGTTATGTTATGTATATACATGCGGTTGTCGCGCTTTGTCACTCGGAGAAACTTTGATTTTTTTCTGAAGACAACAGAATGAGCTTAGCCAGGGAGACAACAAGAACGATATAAGTTGAAGAATAAATACAAACAAAACTAAATAATATCCATTTGATAAATGTGAACAACTGTCACGGAGTTTTGAACACTGCGAGCAAATTATTTAGTGTTTCACAAGAACCTCAAATGAACAATCGCTTTTTTGTTTCACACAAGGATGCATCCTCATTTCTAAATTCTAATTTGCAAATCCCAATCCACAAAGCTATATGGTTCAGTATACATGTTCACTACGCAAATATACGAACGGTAATGTGATGAAGGTAAAAACGTCAAGCCATTTTATTATTTACTTTCGAGGCTTATTATATGATCTTGTGTATGACGGCGGGAGGAGATGCCGATTCAAGTTGGATTATTTTTGAGGATATTCTCACAAAAGTCAGACAGGTAAATGGCTACGTGTACTGGTAATTGGCTATGTAAGTCGGAGGAGTAAAAATAGTTATGTACGCACTCCAAGTTGATTGGTTTGAGAAAAGTTCTAGATCAGAAGAGCTGATATGAGCGTGCAATTCCTGAGAGAAAACGGTTTTATTAAATATATTTTATCCTCTCTCTGCTCTCACAAAGTTTACAGAGATGTACTTCCCAATGTTGGTAGATTACTTGGCTGGATGCCGTAAGTGCTGTAAGTATTAAGCGCACATCTACTATACTTTTTGTTGTTGTACTTACAGTAACAAGTCGTAAAAATATCAAATTCAATTATCAAATTAGGTCACACTGCACGCTTACATTTTTTGGGGTTTTCATAAAAGAACAGAATCTATACAGTATCCACAGAATATACTTAACTTTAAGATTCCCCGGCAGCACTAACGCAAAGCGGCCCCTGAAGTGAAGCAGTAGGAGCTCCTCTAAGGAAACGATACTTTTTCTTAACATTGTAACATAAGCTCGAGCTTATTTAAAGGGAGAAACAGAAAAATGCTTTATTTTCTGACTTTCGGACAAGCTTCACTGCTTAAATTTCTCAAAATGTTATGTATTATGAGCTACGAACTTACTATTAGCCAACTATATAAATTTATAAGAATACTGCGGTCCAAAGACTGCAGACCAGTTTAATAAGTCAACTTGAAAGCGCGTGTGCTTAGCCAACGAAGATATGATTAAATACTAGAAATAAGCAAAGAAACGAATGAGAAATTGTTGTTATTATGTGATTCTAGATTATTATGTAAGGATGATAAATCAAGCCATACTGTACTACTTTGATGGATTACATAATAACCCCTCCAACACCTTCAAATTCGGGTTAATAAGGAAGAGGATGTTAAATAAAGCCTTAATTAGGAGCCTGTGATCCTCTCACCTAATGACCAAATTGTTTCAGGCCGTTGAGTATAGAGTTGTATATACTAATAACAGTTATATACTGATGAAACGACCTGTTGCTGTCAGTTTTTATAATTTTTTTCGGAACAATAATTACCAAATTAATACCGTGGGATTATTTGTGTAGTGCTGTGCTCCTCCATGCTTCTGTAAGTACCTACTACGATTTATTTAGGGTAGCTTTTAGGTCCGAAGGTTTATTATTTACTCTAAAATCGTCAGTGCCTAACCACCAGGCTTCTAATCTCGTGGCTTAATATCTGCAATAATAATGATAATCTCTATATTACACAAGCAAATTAGCCACCGAGCATCTTTTGGCAAAGATAATACAGCATGACAGGTTGCTGCAATGAGTGCAGATGTGAAGATGAACCTTTCATCTCAATTTACCAAATTTGCCCTTGAACTCTGCACATTTTCTCGAATTTCTGAAAATTACTGGCTATTTAGCGTGACAGCATCTATCGAACTTCTTTCAGTAACTACCTACCACAAAAAATGTGCAAAGCAAAATTGAAGTCTGAAGTAGAATATTTGCTGTGTGTTACAATCTAATTGTTTCATACCCATGTGCACTACGTTATTGTTATTGACTAGAACAAGTTTTCAGTAAAAAGTTTGAACTGGAGATTGTTCAGAAATCCAGACAATTTGTAAAGATATACGTTCACCTTTAATAATAGAATTTCCCCGAAACTAACATAAACTGCGAAAGCAGACAAGGTGCGGTACGGGAGAATTCCTGTAATATAATGAAACTCTAAAAACTCGAGGCTAAAAGAAATTCTTACAAATTACCGTTTCAAGTTTTTAGTCAGAATCTTGGAATTTCACTATTCTAATCAACACTAATAGTATCTGCTTTACCTTAGGAATTCCTGAAGGTAAAACCAATGAAAAAACTCATTTCAGTTGCACATATAGACAACAGAAACGTGAGTAGAAAATTCAGTGTTAAATCATATAAGGTTGGGTTTAGTAATTCCAACCAAGCATATATTCTGCATGAGCATCTGTAATAATAATAAGAGAAAAGAGATGCAAGGAATAATTGGCACGTTACGTGAACTGTGGTCATGCTAACAAGATACTTGAGAATTCAGTCCCTGATCTCCACCAAAAACTCAAAAAGTTCCTTGCCGTTACGAACACACACACGTATTTTCACAACCTTAACATTCATCCTGAGGATACGTTCATCCTAAGGGCTAAATGTGAAATCTTCATAGAAAACAGAGATATATAAATATATATTCATCCACTGTACTTCCTCATTGCATTGAGTTCCAGCGTAGTAGTACTACGTCTATATACATAGATACATATAAAAATTATAGTGTTTAGAAAAGCTTGAAAAATTAAAGACTTCTTGCTCGAGAGTGTACATACAGAAGTAAAATATACAATAAGTAAGTTTAGTGGGTGCAGTGACTACTGCTGAAGATCCGTATCTCCTTTTTTCTGAATTTACCGTCGTGCTTATAACCAATATAGCAGTTCACCGTGTAGGTATGTTATAAGCAATATAACTGCTCAAACCATAAGGCATATAGGTAATATGTGTTCACAGATGATGAGAAGACTGAAGTTTATACTTTATAAACATTACGTGAGTAGGTAATTATTGGACCGAACCATGCATGAGTATATGTATGGAGAGATAAGATGATGGAGCTGAATATCCACACAAAGGGCCGCTTTCATCATTCTCTCTCATATTCTCATACCTTCTGACTTCCTTTTAACAGACTTGTAACTATATTGTTCGGACTGTATTCAACTCTCCTTACACACAAGACATTCCTCCTTTGAATAATCATATATGTTTATGCAACTGACGATGAGTTCAGTCTGATGAGCATAATAAGCTCGTTTTTGTCCCTACTTTTTAGTCCATAAAATAGTTATTAGTACGTATCGTTCATGTTTACCTCCACCTACATATCGCTACTGATGAAAGCTTTTCATCTCCGCAGTCCTAAAGCTACACAATAATACACTACTCATAAAGTTATTACATATCCTCTTTAGTACATATATATGTAATAACGATATAGGCACCTTCAAAATTAAAAGTCATATAACTTCCGAGACATTGACATTTGGTCATTTATTAAAAAGTAAATTTTTATAGCTTTACCTGTTTAACTGCCATCATCCTGCTCTTTTGTAATCATGCATAACATAAAACCTCTGATGGACAGATCCCTTTATTAACTCATTAATTGTTATGTATCTATGTAATTCCTTATTACAATGCTCATCATCCTGTAAAACATTAATCTGTCAAACTCCGACCTGTGAAATGTGGTTTGACAGATGTCTGTTTATAAACATAGACAAGGAATTCAATCAGGCAGGAGGTTGATGATATGGTCAAAATCATTACAGTACATGAAATGTAATTAATATGCATACTACATACAGTTAAACCCTATATTGTTTTACTCCATTATACTCTTTTACGTAACATTGCAAACGGCGGTACAACATGCTTAAGTAAAGTGCAAAAGATAACGAACAAGAGTAAAAGAAGGACAAAGAATTTTAAAACCGATGTCACGAATCGCATGTGTTTTTATACATGATAATAATAGTACTAGAAATGTTGGAAATTACGTAGTTAAAAGTAAAACAGGCATACATACTTGTCTACACACTATAATCTGTTTCTCTTCACTCAATTCCACATTAAATTCTTAGAGAAGGGTTCTTCGTACAGGAAAATTCGTTTGGAAGAATGAAGACTTTGATGGTCAAGAACCATTTGATTATTTCGAGATTAAAATGCCATTTGCAGCACTTCCAGCAGTAATAATAACTAAGTTACATACATATATACTTAAATTGCATGTTATGAAGGTATTTTGCATTTACAATTTACACACGTCTGGCGTCAAAGATTGAGTGAAGCCTGCATGTATATACATGAATTTTATCGAGAATCTTTACGACAATCGGAACGAACAGAGGAGTTAGGGATCTTGCTCTACTATATTATATAAAACAGAAAGGAAAACTTGAGATTTATAGGCAGATGTTCACTGCAAAAATGAGTTTTTTAAAACGAAACGATAAAATGCTGAAGGAACTGGCCACTGTGCTACGTTTACCTTTCGTGTGTTGTCTAAACTCTAATAAGTCTATCTACATGTTAGATAAACTTTTTTCGTATGAAAGTACAATAACATCATCCTACGACTACTATGTATAATCTTTTTTCTATTTGTTCATCATGCAATAAGTATTAGTTTCTCACGTACAGCGTTAAACCTGACTGTCTTGGAGTCAATGGTCATTTGAATGCGTAAAACAGGATCAAGTACTTTTAAACCAGCTCTGTACTTCACGTAAAATGCGGCCTTTATAATGATGACAGGGCGGTGAAGTATATGGTATAAAAGAATATGGGTTTTTATAAAGTAAAAGTAATAGTCCCTACCTAGAATTTTCTGAGTCAGGAATGAAGTTCCAATTTAAATGGAATCCACTTTTCATTTTTTCAATTCGAAAGTTGTTCGATGACTAAATTGGACAAGGGGTTTGGTCAAAAGTCACTTTTACAACACTGAAAATTTTAATAGCGTACATACACCAACGTAATTATTACTTATTACTATTCTTCATCTTTATTGTTGGTACGAACAGTGCGAAGTTCCATTGTTTGACCTTTCCTTCATATAGTCAAACCATTCAATCAACATAATAGTAGCAAATGATTTCATTCAACTTGATAGTCGACCCAGAGATGTAATTTTAATACTTGGTTTAAGGAAGTGAAAACGCGGAGAACCGGATTACATCTGTTGTGGATAAAAATGACTGTTGTACATAACTATACTACATTGTAATTTAACCCAGCAATAACAATGAATTGTATTTCCTCTATGTTACAGAAATAGTAAAGAGAGCAGCAATAGTCTCGCAGACAAAATCCTTGGACAGCGACGCGAATGACATCGATTCAATATTTGTGACAAAGCGTGAAAAGTATCATGGGAGGTCCGGACGAACTATGAGTTTAAATAATGCAACGCGGAGCACAAGTTCGACTTCAACGGATGATAATGTGGAAACGTCAAGAAAGGCCGCTCCTGATGTGCAAGACATCATTGACGGGATCGTTAAACTATTAGGAGGTAAAGTTCATCAAGCTCCAACGGCCCAAACACCCAGCCTACCACAGTTACCATCATCCGTGTATAATTTATTCAACCCCACTAAGCCTGTAGGGAAGCCTAGCCGGATAAACAATCGTGGTCCACCAGCTCTACCTGAGCCAAGACCACAGCCTCAAGGAGTCAATCGTCCGTTGTTGGTCCCAGAAAATAGCAATAATCACCAACATCATGGTCAACCCGCTCCGCAATATCAGGAGCGACCTCAACAACATGCTCAGCATGGTCAACCAAATCATCAATATGGTCAGCAGCATCCTCAGCATGGTGAATATCCACAGCATGGTCAACATCCTCAGCATGGTCAGCATCCTCATCATCCGGGACAGTTCCTGGACAACAGACCCTTGTTGGACCGTCAGCCCATGTCCGACAATCGACCCCATGTTGACCGATCACCTACGACGGAATACCGACCCATTATCTTCGACCAGAAAGCTCCTAATCGTCCCCCTGTCGTTATCTTCCAAGATCAACCTATTTCCGACGATAACGTGAAAAGACCTGGAACTACTTTCGAAGCCATTCCACTTGAACTATTGAATGGTTTTGACAATAGAACCAAATTAGGGCCACCCTTTCCCCTTCCCACCCAAGGCTACAAACCTGTTCCAGTTTCGGCAGACGCACCCTTCAGGAAAGGAATCCCGTTACCTGAGCAATTAGTGCCAACTAAATTTGGATCCAATCACGAAAATAGTAATAGCTGGCCCAAAGTCCCTAGTCCGCCTACAATACCTCCGCTGATAACGGAAGAACCCAAAATTATTGTTAATAACAATAAGGAAATTAGTGAGACATCACTTCCAACCACCAAAAAACCCACTTCCCTACTTGTGCCAGTTCAGCCCCAAACCACAACACCGTCACCTCCGCTTCTTGAAGATGATGAAGCGGAAGAGGAGTCCATTCCAATTAAATTGGAACCAACTATTAAGGATACCGTAATGGAGATGGAGCCATCCGTTGTGTCACCTTCATCTACAGTTGAGGGGTCATTTTCGACGTCTATTCCTTCCCATAATCCCTCGATTATGCATTCAGCATCCTCTGATCTCAATTCGGAAATTATGGTGCAACCAACTCGTGTTCAGGAGGAACCAGTAGTTCGACCAACTTCCTCGAACACATTTACCACCACCAGTGCTTCTACTCCTGGAACGACGGTAGCCATGGTCTCCTCCACAAGTCCAACTCCACCTTTACGACCAGGTTTGCTTATTTGTACTTTATATGTACACAATGGAACGTTATACGTACTGAAATGTACTGTTGGTATTATTTTTGCTGCTCATCAATTATCGTTTTACAGCTAAATAACTCATATATAGTATCATCAATAACAGCGATATACACTGTTAGGAAAAAAATCATTGACGTAATTAATTACTAGAATTCAGTTATTCCATCCATTTATGTCAAAACAAGCACCGAAGATACAATGGTTCTTAGATGGTATCTTTGTATTGTACTCTCACACCGTCATGTGCCGATACATACACAATTTATTACCTCACTAATTGCACTCCTTTGTTGCATAACTACACATTGTATAAATACATTATATGCTATTATTCATCCCAATGGGCCCGTTATCACCAGCAGAAGAGCTGACAAAACATTTTTTGTCTCAGTTGATTACATTTTAAATGTGCATGTTACATAAACGGTGGGATTTGAGATTCGATGCAGGAATTAAACTATTGCAAATTATTTTATTGCGTTGAATAGGTACATGCATACATATGTATTTCGTTATTTGTATTACATCAGGTTCACACAAGCATGCTTTTATGTGTGCATTTAAACGCATTTACCGGTTAAAATTGAAAATTATTTTTAATTGAAAACTATGCGGAATGATGAAAATGAGAAAGAACGTTTATTCCCCGACATCACGCGATGACTATATGAACCTTTTTTTATCAATTACATAAGTAAGAAAAGAACTTGCTAGTCCAGACATTGTGGCATATTCGTCACACACGTGATATCTGCATTATTATTTTGCATGTACTTCTGTAGACGAACCGGAAATAGCGTCATTATAGTTCAACGAATCATATTATGAAACCAGCCTAGCGGAATGTAACAAGGCTTGATATGCGACATTATAGTGCAAATATTTGTTCCCATATGCATGCTAAAAAAAGTAAACAGCGAAAAGTCTATGCGAATTTTACTTTTTTACTCCGGAAATCCCTCCTCAGTGTGGATGTCAAGGAAGTTAAGAATAACCTTTGATGTTGTATGTGTAGATGAAATGCATCCATCATGGTAAACAATACGTATACACTTTCTTCAACACGCTGCATTTAAAAGTTGCAGTTCATACTCATGCAATATCTATCTATTAGTACATCAGAGGCTTGTTAATGTTGTAATCCTTAAGGATTTATGGGTAATCCTACATGTATTTACTTGTATACACACAGGGTTTTCAACAAGTTTTCTTGGACTTGTTTGCGGTGTCTATGTCATCTCTATTCTTTGAAACACATTTTGACACATCATAAAACAATTCAAGTTGAAAAGAAATTTCCTTGAGAATTTATTCTAATAAAGTCATAACAATTTATAAAATTACTACATAGACAATCAGAGGATATCCGGTTGAATAAATGTTATTTTTATGGATTAGCACGGATTTGAAAAGTGAATTGCATTTCCTTTTCGTGTACAAATACCATAAGGATTTTCTTTCATGATCACCGGCATAAATGTGTAAAAACATGATGTAGGATTACATGTAATTTGCTAGCAGAACATATAATGTTGAGTACAGATATTGTAAAGGTAGTATTTAGTACTTAAAAAATTACTTATATTTATTATAATGCGCTGTAATTAGTTTAATATCTTCATCAAATTTCGCAGGTATTGTTCTTCATGAAGACATTGCTCATTCAAGCAATAAGAATAGTAAGTTGCCGACCCCTAACGGAAACCCAGGCTATGGTAGCGTGGAAGTTGTGACTGCGGAAGGTCATGGACAAGTTGGAGACATTTTTGATGTCACAGTCACGGCAAAACAACACTACGGAGGTCAAGCAACGGGGCAGCCCTTTATTATTCCTGGTATGTTTAAAGAGCAATCAAACTGTTTTTATATAATATCATAAGCAATACTTACAATTGTTTTACACACTGTAGCTAAACAAGATTATGATGGATTATGAGTGGTTTTGTGCACCAAATTGTGTAATCAATACATAACATTTGTTTAACGTCATATGAGCTTTATGATCATATAAATATATTACGGTAATTGGGATTATGCATTTCTTTGTTGGTGTACATTTCCCATTGATTTCCCATTGTGAATGTTATTTATTATTTCTGCCTTTCAGTGGACTTGAAAGACGATGTAATCACACATCCGACGGGCGATCAGCAGTTCGTGTCAATAGACGGGAAGCGTCAATATTTTAATTTGCATGGAAATCCAAATACAGCAGCGGTGGTAGGAAGTGTGACCCAAACGCAGCTCCTCATCAACTCCAATCCTGGGAATACTAATAACGGCCCGGCACTTGTTGTCCCTCCACCAATTCGCCCAGTCACAACGACGTTGAACATTGCTCCAAATCCCAATGTGAATGCAAATGCCCACAAGAGTGTTCCCAGCAAGATGCCACCAAACATCATCCGACGACCGATTACAAGGAAACCCTCAGTTCCGCCTGTCCGCATCGACACTTGCATAGTTGGTGATGACTCAACATGTAATGCTGACCAATTTGAGATTTGTAGGACAGAGAGTGGCGTCTCAAGTTGTCTCTGCAGGGCTGGCTATGCCAGGCGACGTCATAGGGAGCCATGTAAAGGTATGCATAATCTTTTGTACTTACCCAAATGACATGTCTATTTACTACTTATATTTCTGTCAATCAACAGCACGTTAAGAGAACATTGAGGTTATAGCGCATCATGTGTATAAACAGAAGTCCTATTCATTTAATTTACTATAATGATTATGCACCATAGTGTCCTATTCATTTACCTTAATTATTATGCACAACAGTGTCCTATTCCACATTATTAAACTCAAAACTAAAGTAACTCAATTATTATGTAGCCGTCGTCTCCATGGTCGTATCAATGAGGTTGGATAAATTGGGAGATAAAAAGTTAAATTATAATCCTGACTACTTCAACCCCAACTCCGAGCTTTACCAAACCTTGGAGTGGGAGACTATTCACGCGGTAAGTGCAGTTTTGCATAATGTACAATACGTTTTCACGCATAATTGTTATTGCACTTCATTGGTTACCTTTTTTTATTTTACAATAATAAATACGTAACCATATATTGCATGTTATTTTAATCTTCATATGCTTCCCCCGTAGATGGACACTGCACTCGTAGATACGAATCTCCACTCTAGCTATGTTGGTGCTAAACTGGATGCAATCGGGTTTGACGGTCGTCATGCTATTGTCAATTCAACGGTACTCATTCAAGAAAATCTCAAGATGAATTCTAACCAAGTCAAGAGAGAACTTCAACGGCAGTTGGTTCAGTCCATTACCAGGAATAGGAACAATTTTGGTAAATCTCAGCTTTGGGTGGAAGGACCAATCAGTGCCGTGGCTGCCATTACGGGTTAGTCCTTTCCAAACTTTATTATAGAGAATGTACATACGTATAGGCTCTTCGATTCCTTAGAATTACAATAATTAAAACTATAGATCGCAATACTTAAAACTATAGCTTTACAATAATAAAATCTATATAGCTTCATAATAAATCACCAAACATTAAAAAGCTTTAAAAAAGTACTTAGGTACATAATACTACAATACATTGCACTGTTCATTCATGTAATTCAACCAAATATAGGTAAAACTGTACACTTAAAACAAAAAGCAATGTCATGGGGAGATCGTGCACTAACCATACTGTATTCTTGTGATTGTTATAGATGTGAACGAATGTGAGAACCCTGATCTGAATGACTGTGACGTGAAAGCCAAGTGTGTGAATACATTCGGTTCGTTCGAGTGTAAATGTGAGCCTGGTTATGGTGATCCTCATGAGAAAGACAAGAGGCTGAGTGGCAGAAAATGTGAGACGTGTAGCGGAAAGAGTCACTGCAATGGTAGAGGAGAATGTGCTATTGAGAAGGGACAGAGAGTTTGCAAGTAAGTTTTCAATTTTACTTTGTAGCATATAGCTATTCACCCTATAACTTAACGTTTTTTTTGTATTACCTGTATATTTTTGCACATCTATTCTTACTTGGTGATTAATTCTTGGTAAATCTATAAAAGTAAATAGTATCATGATTATAAGAAGAGTGTCTGATTAACTTTCTTGCAGATGTTCCGGTAATTACTATGGCTCACAATGTGACATTGATGGAGAAGTCCTCGCAGTAGCCATTGGAGCATCTGCTTCTGCTGTTGTCATCATCGGCCTCACTCTGGCTTGTCTTTGCATGTGGAGGTAAAGATTTGTCGTGGTTGTTGAAATGCACTCATTTTCATGTCGCATGTGTACACAACACATAACATTTTGTACATCCATTCTCTATGTACACATTAAATTTCAAAACATTTCGTTTTAGGAGTTTGTTAGTCAATGTTCATACGTTTAGAAATTTCGCTTGTTATATTCTTCCACAAATATATGAGGAAAGTGAGACAATGACTTGTTGTTGTGGGTTGGATATGTAATGTTTTCAACCAAGTTTTAGCTCGCGAAGGCGAATACTTTATAGTATTGATTCTTCATTGGTTCTTCGTCCTCGTCGAAACTTTTCTTTCCTGATTCAATTACTGCAAGCTTGATTTTTTTTGAGTTGTGGTTGAGAGTGAAGATGATTGCTTTTTTTGAATATCATTCCAGAAAATACAGCCCGTCGGCAACTCTTGTACTTTTTTTGTTACTTGTCTTGTTGCTTTTCTACACGGAGTTTGTCAATAATTGAAAATTGTGTATAAAAATGTAGAGCGCTCCGTGTGCTTCTTCATTATTGCACATGAAATTACTGCTTAAATAAGAAATCAGAGGGAATAACTATATACCTGATAATAAGCAACAGATGAGTAATAACTTTATGCACCAGCCTGTGTGTAATGACCTCGCTGAGCTATACAGACACACAGATACATTGCATGTGTTATGTTGAAGAGTGAGAAAAGTATTGTTGTGGATAGCTATTGAAAAATTAATTATGTTTGAAATTGCAGTCGGCGATGGAAACGAGAGGAGCAAAAAGCGGCTGTTATCTCACGGACCTTATTCGGTGGCATGGCGTCACAAGCACTGAGCTATCTAAGCAAAAACACTATGAACAGTAGCAATCCGTACCAACAACATGTTACTTTGGATGACAGACTACGGTGGGCACAGGTTGCCGACACTAACTTAAATGGCAATATTTATGTTGTAAGTTTGTCTTTGTTACACAACAATAGTCAATAATAGAAAAAGTTTAATGAAAAGCTCCTACACACACAACTGTTGTATTTACATTCACACTAACATAAATTTTGTTTGTATATAGCAGAATGAACCGATGAGCTTATGCTCCGGGCCAATGATGGACACGCGAAGATCTGCTGAGACACTCGACACAACGGTGGACGACATATTTGATATGGATCGTCATCCCACCAAACGACCGAGAAGTCGATCATCGCAAGTAAGTTCTTGCATTGTCGTAATAAAAACTACTCATTTAACAAAAGTTTCAATAGTTGATTTTTAACGGTAATTTCTCTTCTTATTAATTTTTCTGTTTTTAATTATTGACACAGATGCAATCCGGCGGCATTTACTACGACTTGGAACCCCAGTCGGAAATGTACGCTTCTAGTCCAATGGTTCCGTTCCCAGCCCAATTCTGTGTACCTTCCATGAATCCCTACGTACGTAGCGGATACTATAGTTAATTTCCAAGTATTAAATTGTAAAAATTAAATAATATTATAAATTATTACTGTCAGCAATATTTGTTATACATATATGATTAAGTATAAATTTGCTAGAGCGAAAATTTAAAGCATAGCCAGAGCTTCATGGCACAGTTTTGTTCATATTTAAATTGTAAATATTATAAATATAAGTTGATGTTATGATCGTCTGTACGTTTACTGTAGGGGTTCAAGTTTGATCAAGTATTTATTTCTTACTATTTTGTATACGCTTATGTACTGTAATAATTGTAAAGGTGATGTGAGAGGAAAATTTTGTAAAATCTTTGTGGTTACTGGTTTTTATTTATTGGGGAATCTATCGTTTAATCTATTGTGTTCTTAACTCGGAATTCGTTTTGAACGGTGCACGCAGTGTTACTGAATAAAGTTTCGTTAAAAAATAAAAAATCTTAATTGTATCTACTAATATGCATAAAATACGCATTGGGTCCAATTCGCGGCATTCTGACAGGCTTAGGACCTTTAAGCTTATTTTTATGAACATTACTGGCAGATTGTTGTGATGAATTAAGAAAATAATTTGAAAGATTTCGTGATTGTTTCTATCTCCAAAACATTACAAAATTAAAATTTAATGAAATTAACTCTTATTACCACCATGGAGTGAAAAGTATTAGTGAAAGATTAATTATCCAAAATGCTGGCATCCAGTGGAAAAAGCTTGCTGTATTAGGAAGCGAAATCTGATTGACTTCTGCTAAATAAATTGGATTTGATGAACATTTGGACGTCGGTGGGTCAGCTGAGCTACTTCCCGGGCGAGTAGCTTGCTTGTCTGAAATCTTTTGGCCATCTTCAGCGCGTAACCATCCGAATCTTTTGAGCTGAAAATCACTTTTTAATGGAGTTACAAATTACAGCTCCTAAGTAATTAAATCAATTTTCATTATATTCTCAAAATTAAATTTTAATCCATTCACAATAATAATAACGTTTCTGCAAATCTCTCTTTATAAAACATTTGTTTAAACGTTATATTTATTTTATTTTACCTGGCGCGTTGACACGAAAAGTGGTTTTTTAAACACCAAAAATCTAGCATTGTTGGCGCAAGGATTTAAAGGATAAAGTCCGTAAAACTCACAATAGCTTAATTCGCTTGGAAATAAAAGTTTAATATCGAGTGGCCCATGAACTTGCTTGAACTTTTTGTTTGGAAATGCAACTGATAAAGATGATCTAGCTATTGGTTCCAATGCTGGATTATCCCTTCCAACTAACTACAAATTCGAGTTTTTAGAAATCCTAAAGCTTTAAAAAAAGTTATTTTCTGTATAATTTATTGTATACATACTTCAAAAAGATGTGCGGTAACCAGAATTCCATCTTTGCTTTTGACTGCCGCATCTAAAGATTTATACTTTTTGGCGTAGTGAACTAATTCCATTTCTAGCGGCGGAGCCGTCGCGTTAGTATTGAAGACAGTGGTGCCATCTGGATTTTTAATCGTCAAATTTTTTATCTGCCAATGAAAATATCCCCTTGCTAGAACATACTGGTCGGGCCAGCTTGCTCCTCGTATTCGAGGTTCTGATTCTTGATCTACATTGGGTATCTTGTCATCCATGGTGGGAAAGAGATGTGTGTCTGGCTGGACTTGAAATTCTACTATTCAATAATAGCAAAAACTTTTAATTCTCTAATAAATTATTTAAAATCGACGAATAATCAATTACCAATTAAATGCCTGAGCCATTAACTTCGTAGTTTATTTCAATGGAAAATGTTATAAACTAACATGAATTTCCTGTGTTACGAATATAAAAGCGGTCGCGATGCACTGAATAAAACTGGTTGATCCGAATTTTCTCAGTGTTATTTCCACCGGCCTGAATTACTTCGTCTGTGGGCATTTTAAATGGCAAATGCTGCTCTTTTATACATCCACTTGAGTTATTTTCGCAGTCAATTGAGGCTACCAAAAATACTAGTAAGATTTTAAACGTCGCACTTGAAATAGCTTCCATTTTATTTAACCTTTCACTCTGCTCTGACGAGTTCCAATAAATATTTGTATTTCATCGTTACAAATTCGAGTATTGTTAGTCAATCAGGGTCAAAGGCAAGAATCAGGACAACCTTTTTTGAAATGCAAGTATTCAGAAATTCAAAAAAAACATAATTTGTCGATAAAATCTGAAAATTAGATTAACAAGAATACACTAAGTGAGCTTAAGCAACAAAAATAGATAAATAATGGGTATTTGTTGTCGCAGAAATCCATTTTATTCGAAATTTATAATTGTTCATTTAATACATCATTAGCATTGCTGGCCAGAGCAATAGAAATACAGCTTCATTGGATAAATCCGTAGGTTTTGGAAATGTCCTGGATCAAATCGGCCTTTTCGTTTTCAGGAAGGAAGCACGAGCGTGCGGCGTTGAATGTCTGAAACATTTTTTTAAAAATAAAATTAAAAAAGTTTAACGCTCCATTTTTTATTGATTATCATATATTAATTATTTTCAGTCATTATCAAATTAAATTATTAAGAGCATTTAAGCATAATTACGCATATGCATTTAAGATTGGCATAGTCTGATTTTTAAGGAGATCTGAATGAACTTACCGCCTTAACATAATGAGCTTCGCTGAGTCCCCAGTTACTCAGCAACCTGTACTCATCCTCCAATCGAGTTCCAGTCACAGTTGGGTCATCCGTATTCACAGATACGTTGAAGCCATCTTCGAAGAAACTATATAAAATAATTAAAACTATATAATTTATAAAGCATTAAAAATTTAATAAAAACTATTGATAGAGTCTCTCAAAAACTAACCGCACAATAGGATGAGGAACCTCTGAAGGCGATATGGATCCAGTCAAAATAGACGACCACGGACAACATTCTAAATGAATATTCTCATCCTTGATCCGCTTGTAGACGTTGGCATCATTGACAATTCTGTAACCATGGCCGATTCGCTCAGCATGCAAAATATCCAAAGCCCCGGTTACCTGGCTGGGGCCGCCGGATTCTCCAGCATGAATTGTCCTCCGAATGCCCATTTTGGCGACTCGGTCAAAAAATGAGACAGCTGCGTCATGTAACATGCTCTCCTCTGTTGTTGATAAACATAAATGAAAATAATTTAAATAATAGAACTTAGGTAAATATTAAATCTACGCAATAATTTGAGCTTTCAAGTAATTTAATTATTTTGACTTTTGCCCCTATACCTTCATGAGTGTCAGGAAGAGCAGCAATGTCAACTCCAATGATTCTTCCTCCATGGAAATGTTTATCTGCCACCAGCGACAGTGTGTCTTCATACCAAAAATCGGGCAAGCCCCTAATGGAAGTTGCAATTAAATTTCCCCTAGTCCTAAAATCCGCTTGACCTCGAACAAGTCCTTTGATTAAGGCATCCGTCACATCATAAATCCATTTCTTTCTGGATTCTTCGTTTTCCTATGTATATAATATTTTTAAATAGCACAATTTTTGAACTTATTCAGGCTGCTAGGTTTTATTTTAAAATTATTAAAAAAAATGAACAAATAATTACAATTTAATATTGTATACCTCCGAATTCCCAATCTCACTTGGAATCAATATATGCGGACAAAATCTCGCTTCAAAATAGATAATCCCAGCGCTAGCAGCGTCTTCAACAACCTCATAAGCAACTCGTTCCAGTGCTTTTAAATCCGCACTGGTAATTTTAATTAACAAAACTAAATTAATACAAATCCAAAGTACGTATACAATACATACGGATTAAAATAAGTATACAGATAAATTTTAAACACATTTTTTAAACAAATTTTAATAAACAAATTGAAAAAATTAGGAAATTAACATGTCAAAAAATAAAAAAAAGTATTTACTTAATTGACTTTAATATAATGTCAAATCTTGACAAAAAAGTCCCAAGATTTACAGGAGTCTTCACTACCAAATAGTTTTTTAGGTCTTGGAAAGATCCCGATCCAGGGAGCGTCAGGTCCTTTTTCCTGTGAGAAATGTAGGTTACTAGCTTAAAAGGACATAAAAATACATACGCTTTTGTAAAAAGAAAATGAAATAGACCGTGTCGGCGACCGTGGCTTACACTTACAATGCTAGTTCATAAATAGTTTCATGTCGAATAGCACCGTCCAGGTGTACATGAAGCTCAACCTAATAAAAATGAAAGGAAAAGTGTCAATTTGAAATATGTACTTGTAAAGTGTTTATATTTATACATCAATACATATGAGAAATGATGAAAAACGTATCCTATCAATATCCCATGACCGTATACAACACAAATGTCCCTATTTATCAGTTCTCTTACCCTCGTTAAAGGAGTCTTTGTAGTGTAAGGACTGTCCTTATTTCGGTTCCTTCGTACCCCAATCATGCTTCAGCTTTGTATAAATGCCCCTAATATCAAGAGAAGCTTACAAGGCCACCAGAAAATATTTTTTGACACCGGATTTTCCAACCCCAAAACAAGACTAGGACTCAGGACGGGAAACCTAAAGTGATTATTATAAAAAGAGTGGTTTCGTTCAGTGAAGTATGAAGTATACGGGATTCAACTGTTCAGATATGAACCCCTTCGAATGCCATATTACATGCTTTGAAGTGGGTAAGCTATACATGCTTGAATGTTGATGCATGGAGTATATAAATTGCATGACAGGAACTAACAGCACATAATAAAGGTTTCGAAATAACAAAAACAAGTATCACACATAAGTACATACATAATGTGAACAAGTAATAGTAAGTGATAATTGCAGAGTAAACTTGGCAAAGTGTTTAATGAACAGTTTTATGTATACTTATTAGAGGTGCAAAAATTACATATATGTACTTGTGCAGCTGGTAGCACTATCAAATAACATGAGATAACTTAAGTACACTATCTATTATTCTGCTTGATTGAACTCTTCCAAGGCTCTGTAAACGATACAACATGTTTATTAAGCATTATCTTTACTTAATTATGAAGGCTCAAGTTATACTTGCGTGCAGAAGTACAGATATACCTAGCTTGTCATGTTTACAAAGAGATGAAGTGTTGGAATTTTATAGATTATTTTATGGGTATTGTGCTTGTTGTTCTTAACGTTAGTATTATTTTTATCTTGAAATGATCTGGGCGTGAAACTATTTTGTTGTCTTTACTGTTATAGCAAGGTAAGAGTTCCATTGTACTTTTATTTCTTGTTAGAATTTTAAGTGCAATTTTAATTCTAATGCTAAAAAGTGAAATACAAAAGTAAAGCCATTATTACGTAATACATTAATTTTATTGTTTTAATGGATAAAATTCAAGAAAATGTAATATTAAAAATGCAATATTAAATTTTAAAGCAAAAAAATAAATGCCATAAAGTTTAAAATCTTCAAAATTTATTTTTGTTCCAAAACTCAATTAGCATCCCAGCAATGATGAATGTACATATATGATAGGTACTTACATATGTGCTTATGGGAAGCACTACAGGACGAAAAGGTAAACAACAACTATGGAGACAAGGAGAGTGAAAAAAGCAAATGCTAAAAAGGGGAAGGAGTCAGCAGTAGACGACTTCCTCTTTTCTAGCTTCTGTTTATGCTTATTCTGGTAATACTGAACGACAAGAGTCAAATCGTTAGGGTTGGTAGGATGATAACCTAGAATGCGAGTGGCCTTGTCATTGCTGAAATAATGGGTCACGCCGGTTTTGAAGATCTCAGCAGGTGTGAGTAATGGGATGAAGGGGAATGTCATAGATAAGTATGAGATGATCCACATGATCCACAAGGGCAAGTTCAAGGTAGGGAAAGTGTAACCCAGACCTTCAAGTAGAGGTCGGAAGATTTCAAAGCTGTTAATGGTAAGCCCATCCGTGACAAAGAATGCCTGACCTCCAACGCGACTCGCGTCGTTTAAAATACCGAGAGCGGCCTTCACATGAGCTTGAACTACATTCCCAATGGTACTATATTGGACGAGGTTATCCCTTTTCCCGTAAGTGAACTTGAACATCCAAAAGTTATCTACTATTCTGGGCAAATGCCGTTTCTCTTTGTATCCGATTACTCCGTTGGGTCTTAGAGCACATGTCCGCAAGGTTGAGGATTTCTTGTCCGAGGTAAGGACTAACTGCTCCGCAATAGCCTTTGTACGGGAGTAGTGATCAACGTGGCGATGAAGGGGGAAGTAAGGCAAGTCCTCCGTTCCATTGTGTATCTCCTGACCTCCAAATACAACATTGACGGAGCTGCAAGTGGGACAGAGACCCGTTCAAATTTCCATGACATGATTATTCTCAACTAGATTCTGCTTTTAGGGATGCCATCCGACCTTCATCCAGTGTGGACGGTCCCATTTACAAACTTATTCTATATGCTCCTTCCTTTCCTCACCTAGTGTACACTAGTCCTCTGACTTTACTTGCCGCACATGCGTTTATTACGTTTATCGTCCCTCTGATATTTATTTCCTCTGTCTTATCCCAGTCGAGCTGCTCCTTTCCGGACATGCCGAACGACACTATATTAGTCATTTAAATATTTATTTTTATTTCAGCCTTTCAGTCTACTATCCCAGTTTTATTGTGTAATTTCTGAAGCAATTATCTTTGATAATAGATTCATTATAGGTATATCTACTTAATTAATTTTTTTTACATTTCTGTATTACTAAAATTGTTTTGGCATGTATTTATATTGTATTCCACTGAATTAGGTACTATTTTATAAGTGTAAAAAATTTCCATCTTCAATATTTGTTAAATATTAAAATTAATTTAATTTTAAAATTGTTAAATTGTATATTTAATTTTAATAGAATTGGACAAACATTTTAAATAATATTATTCAGCATTATTAAATTGCTTACCACAGTGAATAACGCAGTCAACATTGCGAAACTCTCTCTCCAAGCCTTGCTCATCTAAGATATTAAGTTTCACAAATTGAATCTTATGTTCTCCCCATTCCTCATCCGGTTCGTAAAGATCCAACAGCACTACTGAATATCCCTTGGCTGCTAAATCTTTACCGATATGAAATCCTATGTATCCCCCACCGCCTAATACTGCGAACTTCATTGTGATAAATTTGATATAATTATCGCTAATAATAAATTCATGAATAATTTAATAAAATAATGTTTAAACTTGAGTAAAAATTACAAAATGGACGAAGTGCTTGAGTTATGAAGAAATAGCAAGTCCAGTCCTGCTTTAATACTTAATATCAAGAAATTATTAGCTTACCAAGGCAAGGCAATGAATGTGGATGATGTTATAGGTCATATTAATTGTATAATACGATGATGATTTGATGCTCGTGTGAGGCTCGTGCAGACAAAAAATATATCTAATCACATGCTAATCACAGTTCATACGCTGAGTGGTGTTCAATACAAAATCAGTTTCAGCTGACTTGCTAGAAAAGGTTTGATGAATGATTATGTAATATTAATTATTATAATGTCCAAATCCAAATCATTTAACTTGTAACAAATTATGACCAACTTGAACTTATGGATGCCATATTGTCAATCACGTAACGTTCTAAACTGCAATGTACATTTATATTATTATTATTGCGTTAATTTTTACTTGAATTTGTATAGATTTGCATAATTACATAAATAAATGCAAGTGCAAATAAAATTTGTACTAAATCAACATGGTTGACATGAGTGAGTACTACATAATAGATAATTATGTACACAAAATTTCCCCTCACTCTCTCAAACACTTTTCGTTGCACTGCTGTTCACTTTCAAAATTATTTTCATTCCCACCACATCCAGTAAAGGCGAAGGCCTCACATTTCGCAGGTGTGGCAGATGGATTAAAAAACCAGGTGATTGAAGGCATCGTCTCTTGGTCCTCGCATCGACTTCCTTGATCAAATTCCAATTTACAAGGATCTTCATCTGGGTCACTGGACACTAATGGATTGAAATTATTTATCAGATGCGCAAAAATGAATTTAAATAGAGTTAAAAAATAGATCTAAAAACCTCTTCTGAATTAAACTTAAATAGTGATAGTGATAATTAAATGATTTTATTACCTTCATTAAGTTCAAGGAGCTTCTTGCATTCCTTACAATATTCCTCACATTCGTCCTGCCCCCAGAACTTGTTCGCGTTCCCGTGACAACCTCCGTAAGAAAATTTTGCACATTTGCCACCGTTGAAATCGTAGAACCACATCCGAAATTTATATCGGAGGCACTTCCCCCTTTCTGAAGGCAGGCGACAGGTATCAGGACAGCCATCTTGACCCAAAGTCGCTATCACGAGGGTCAAAAGCAGCAGGGTAACTACAGTTATGTAGGTCAACATATTTTATAACTCGATATAAAGTATATGGAGCTTTCTTGATAATAAAATTTTTTTTTATCTTTGGAAAAGACTGTAAATGGATACTTGTTGCTGACAGTTTTAAACTTCCGAAACTGAAATAAATACACTTGCCATCTATTATATATGAAATGATCTTCTGTTTATTTACTATCAATGGCGATGTATTTCGTTGTCATTCCTGTTTCCGCATATGAGATCTCATAATAAAAGCTATAATAATTGTAAGTAATTATTTTCATTTCGTGGTCGTGCACGGAAAGAGTGTGAAACTAATAAATTAGAATATTTTTCATAGTAAATATATATAGGAATCATTTATTCACATCTGTTTTTTTACGATGAAATAGATCGAGACAATAACACACTTTGAATTTCAATGAAGCGACATCAGTGCATGAACATGGCTTAATCGTACATACATAAATAGTTTTCTTTTAAGGCTTTTCTGGCGGTGCTGTCCAAGTACACCCAGGATTGCAGCGATTTTCACTGCGAACATCATATTCAATATTTGTAGGAACGACCATTCTGTCAACGTCCTCAACATACGCTAGCATATCACAGTGGTTATCTGGGTCAGTCATTGCTGTGGGAATACATACACAAAATTTATTATATTTAGTGTTGAAATTGTCGAATAATATTATTGTAATACTGAACAGCACATATTGAAATTAATTACGCCTTGTTTTCATGATAAATACCTTTAGCAAATGCGACGACAGAACCGGCAATAAAATTTCGGTAGATGACCTTGTCAGTGCTGGTTTCAGTAGCGCAGAAGTTAAAGAACTGAAATATAAATAGAATTTTAAATATGCTAATTAAAAATTACTTTCAGTTAACCATAAGGCTACATACAGTTCCATTTCATGTTAAAATTTATATTCGAATATCTATTATTTAAATTCATATCTACAATAATAATATCTCTTATCCTCTTATTACATCAATAGCACCCACGAATCCAGGTTCAAAAAAGTCCGTATGTCCATATTGACTGGCGTTGACGAACCACCGATCTCCGTCCATAGCATTGTAAAATCGCATATTCGCTAGGTTGGCTGGTCCACATGCCGGGAATAAAGGGTTGCCCTTTACGGGATCTAATCCAGCTTCCATCGTCAATGTTGGCATTACGTAGTTAAGCTGCAAAAATTACTAGTGACGTTAGTTGTGAGTGTTATACTCTGAGAGGATGTTGGCTAGGCACCCAATATAACACATACAATGAGCCTGTATGGAGTCTAA
>JAQGAK010001212.1:0-37761 GCA_034696945.1 Lipothrix lubbocki | reverse complement strand
TATGTAATAAATAATAATAAAATAATCAAAAGTAATAATATGTAATAAATAATAATAAAATAATCAAAAGTAATAATATGTAATAAATAATAATAAAATAATCAAAAGTAATAATATGTAATAAATAATAATAAAATAATCAAAAGTAATAATATGTAATAAATAATAATAAAATAATCAAAAGTAATAATTTGATTAAAATACACCGTATAATAATTACATATGTATACTATTTACTAGAATAATAGATCATCATTATTCCGGCATTTGTTGCAGTGGCGGCCGTCATCCATGTAAGCACCATGCAAATAACGCAGATGGCTCAGAATCAAGTATCCCCAGGTCGGGACGAATCCACTATTCACACAGTTGACGATAAAATGGAGATCGAAAATGTGGTGAATTGGCCAGAAATTGTCGACAAATATCGTATGCTGAATGGGGTCAGTCAAGAAGTTTCGGCGAAGTTGACTGATATTGCAACCTAATGAACTTTAAGGGGTACCCCTTTAATACTTGCTTGATGTTATACTATGTACTTATATGTACCTACAATTATTTTGATTATAAAGGCTAAGGCCATTTGGATGAACCAAGTAAAAAAATTCTTTAATATATATGTATTTAATTATTGGTTTCCAGCTGCAATACAATGTGCTATTTACACACGAAATGCAAATTATGAAACTAAAAAATTTGTAATTTAATTCTGCAAGATTTTTTATTTCCTTTTCGTTTATTTATTTTATGGTGTTACAAAAATGAAACTAATGTGAAGTTCAACAAATGACAACAGTATATTTTTTAAATATTATGTAAGTACTTACACAAAATAAGGTTTAAACAAGTTCTATTTTAAATGTATGTACATGTAATAATTAGGCATAAATAGCGCTATAATTTTCAAAAGTAAGGGAATAATAATTAACGCTGAGCTAAGTACTTACAGAAAATAATATTTAAAATAAAATTGTTATAAGTTTGCGTGATACGTTCGTAGAGTACTAATAATTATTACTAATATTACAATTGACATGGTGCGGTTGTGCTACGACTAATATAAGTTTACAGTTTTAATTAATTCAAAGCTGGAGATAATTGGTGATGGTGCAGATTTTATGGAAATTACACTTGTCTACTTGGAAGTATAAATTAATCTTGAATACATAGCCCATGTGAATAATTCTTTTTGAGATTATTGTGGAGAGGGTGTGGGGGAGTTAGAAGAATCGTGATCCATATTATCACCGCTTTCGTGCTTTCTTAGATGCCGATCCAGATTCGTCTGCTGACCAAATGCCCGATCACACAACGGACATCGGAAGGGCTTTTCCTGATACAGAACAAGAATAATCCATAAATCATTAAATTGTAATACAGAAAAGTTAGATGCTAATTCAAGCATATAAACCTATATGTACATATATTAAAAATAATAAAAATAAATAATAAATAAATAATAATTAATATATATTTAATACAATAAATAATTAATTAATAAAGTAAATAATATTTAATATATATTTAATACAATAAATAATTAATTAATAAAGTAAATAATAATTAATATATATTTAATACAATAAATAATTAATTAATAAGGTAAATAATTAATAATAGCTGAGCAATCTTAAAATCAGTTTTACCTTGTGGTGTATATTCCTCACATGTCTTTGAAGATTAGAGGAGATGGAGAAAGATCGTTCACAAAACCTACATTTGTAAGGCTGCTCTCCAGTGTGGGTGCGGAGATGTCGCGTCAGATTCGCTGAGCGTGGGAATACTTTACCACAAAATTTGCAACTGTACCTGTTAGAATTGGAAAGCGAATAATTTATATTATTTCTCGGAAAACCACATTTAGAATTTATTTCTCATGGCGGTCACATTGCATTAATCTCAATGCTAAAATAATTAAAAATTTTGAAGCTAAGAACCTTACCTATTGCCAACTTTGCCTTGCCAAGTGGGACTAGAAGCATTCAGATTATTGCTGAGATCATTTCTTGGTGAGAGGTTGTTGTGGAAAAAAGGGTTGAAAGGATTCGGATGAAATCCTTGAAGTGCAGTGAAATGAGAATTGGGGATCGGGAACCTTGAAAATGGATGCAGGGGTCTCGGAGCAATGATCGGAGAAAAGCTAGAAGGTTTATTATTAGCTGCATCCAAGCTGACGTTAAAGCCATCAATGATCTGATGTGGAGGTGGAATTAGCTGGAAATTATTACAACGAACCTTGACTTTCTTGTTGTTGATGTTGTTATTTAAGCCTGAAGAGATACCATTCTCCTCAATCTCCAACTCCCTGTCCCGCCTCAGAACCATTTTCGATTTAGATTCGGACGTTGATTTTTTATCTCCGTCATTGTTATTGTTGTTATAAGATTGCTCCCTCATTTCGCGCTCCCGATGACTACCTGTCTTGATCTTGACTTTTGTAGATTCTCTCATCATCACCTCCTTATTCTTACTTCCATTCTCACAGGCATTGTTCGACTCAATCTTTTGTACACTGAGATCCAGCGGAGCGTCGGATTTCTTTGGTTTGTAGAATCCTTCATCAATGTCTTCCCCATTTTCATCCTCAGACATCATGTTATTCACTTCCTTCTCCACACTGCGATTCCGCTTTGATTTCCGGAGGCTACTTATTATTTCTCTGGAATCTCTGGGCGACGGAGATGAGGATGAGACTCTGGAGTTTTTCCTTAAAGCTTCTCCAGCAGGATCCAAATGATTCAAAGGATTAGTTTGCGCTGCAAAGAATTGGGGATAGATGGCCATGGTTGTAAAGGGATTGTAGAGTGGTGGTGATGGTGGAAACATCAGGGCAGCCGGGAACCCCAATCTTCCGGCAGCATTCTCTCGCATGATAATCTCTTCTTTGCTATTCTGAAGGTTCACTGCCGAGCCAGCACGAGGCCCTACACCTGGAGAGGACTGTGCCGACCCACTGCCAGATGAATGGACTGAATTATTAGAATGCGGATGATTATTCAGTAAAGGACTCCCGCTCCGGCGGCGCAGACCGTAATTATTTCGATGAATATGGTTATTGTTATTATTATTCAAATTCTTCACGTCCACATGTAAGGACTCGATATCAAATTTCTTAATGGATTTGCTTCCATGCAGATCCAATGGCGTTCCACGAAGTACTAGATCTGGATCGGAATCCAGAAGCTTGTTGTTGACTGATGATGGCGGAACACCCACGTTAGTCGTTGCTGGTTGAAACTGAAACATCCCCGAGCGATCGCCGGAATGACCACTACTGTTATTACTATGTGGTGTTTCTACCAAGGATCGGGTTTTCAAAGGGTTGCTTGCGGCGTCACAAAATCTCTTATGCTTGGCCAAGGCTGCACTTGAGGCAAATGGAGCTGAACATTTGTCGCATCTGGACTGAGCCCGACAATCCGCATGCATTCGTTTGTGTCGACACAAGTTGGAGAACTGGGTGTAGCTTTTAAGGCAAACCTTTAATAAAACAAAACAAACCAAGCCTCTAATAATCAAATGTCTTTGGAAATTATGTTAAGATAAGAATTTGATGATTTCACCTAGTAGCATTTCCTAAATGTAATCATATTTGTCAAGTTGGACAGTACTCTGAGAATGTATAATAAGTTTTAAAAACATCCATTTAAATTCTGTAATAATGATTATACGCAGTGCGTAAAGATAACATGATGGTTAAACACATGAAACGCAGACCAAATCGACGTTGTCCAATAAAATGCAATTTAGCACTCCAAGACTTAAGTAATTATAGAAAATCGAGTCATTCACGTTTACAATTCCCATCTACAACGACACTTGACTCGCTTTGAAAGACTATCTTTTGTACATAAGCCCATCCATCAAAGTGCTTGTGAGCGGACGGCACTTAACAACCTATACATATAAGCATCATTGAAAAGGGCCCTTTCTGGAATAGACTCGTTTAACGAAAAAGTCATCATTACGAAACTGTCTTAGCAACAGAAAATCCAGTAGTTTCTATACAGAAGTGTTCGCAGATCCATCACTATCCACTGCATCTGAAGATCGTATTTGTATAGGACCGAACAGCAGTCGCTGCGTGTCTAGATAATTACATACAGAAACTGACAATTCAACCATGGTCAAGTAACTGATGTGTACGTCACGGTTGTAAAAATACGGAGTTCAGAGATGGTCCACATATCTCCACGTGTTAGATGACATCATGTTCTATCTAAGGACCTTGTCCCTGCTTCCTTGAAAAAAAAGTAACAAGATACATCCGGAGACAATCCCAATACAAGGACTGTCAACGGTTGGTAATTGATAGCAAGTATGTTACAGTGTAGAGCCCCAAACAAGCACACTTAATTCTTTGTTGTTGAAGCTCCAAGGGACACTGACACCAGGGAGTCTTCACTAAAATTGTATCAGTTGTAACAAAACAGATTCATTTTCTAGCTAACTATGCTGCTATACATACACCAACATGTGTAATATTGTCACACTGGGAGTCAGCAGTTGCTAAATTGGGAGGTGGAGATCCATGAATCTAGTTTTACTTCACTATTCAACAACAAATATGTAAACACGAATGCTTAAGCTAGCAATCAAAATTGATAAAATCAAGTTATTAACCGGAAAACCCACAAGTAGAATGTGTTCATTTATTGAATACAGTATATTTCTGTGTTGCTCCTCTACGTCCGTACAAATCAGTCTCTTTGGTTGTGCAAATTAGTTTAATTTTCCAGGTCGCTGTCCTCGTTTATTATGGCTACATATGTCAAGGTATTTGTTCCGTCAGTATTCCTGGCGGAATCGAATAGGAAGCCCGTGGAATGAATTTATTTCCCCTAACAATTATATGTACATGTTCCTCGTATTTGTAATTCAATCAAGAATGTCATCGAATGCGGGAAATCAGACACATAATCATCATCATCGTCTTATATATCCTTCGATATACATATATGCACTCTTGTATTGTTTGCTTTCACTTTTACCTTCCTCTTCCCGGTAAACATGTTTTCTATCCTTGCAATTATATACATTAGCTCTATTTTATGTAAGTATATACTATGTATTTTTCTATTTAATCTTGTATAAGGGAACTCATCGAACACCTTGGGACTGATCCTGCCACTTACCAGGATGCTAATATGGCGTTTGAAATGTAAAATATTACTCTGAAGCAAATGAAATTTGGAATTCTCCTAATAAAATCACTTGTGTGAATTAGTACATATTACAGATAATAAGGCTTTCCATAGAGGAATATAATTTTGAAAGACATTGTTACCATAATGTCTTCCCATAGCAGACTATCATTAAGCAGAATGTTATACTTCCTGCAAATGAAGATGTATACTGATAATTTACTCTATCCAATATCTATAAATATGTACAACCTTATAAAGACATCTTATAGCATTGTAGGTTGGAAATGGATGCAGGAAAGAGAGAAGTTGATTGTGCTAGTTAACGAGTTCGCCACACAAAAGTGTGAGTGGAGATACCCGATATCCATCCCCCTTTTCCCATTCTTCACGGGCGGAATTCTATGAAGGCATTTTATGGTTTTTGTCCCTCTGTCCCGCGATTCTTTCTGTCTGTGATTGTCGTCGTCGTCAAGGAACAGCACACAGTAGCTACCTTTCCAGGAATCCATAGATACACACACCATTTATGCTATACGACCATTACATTTTCGAACCTCATATGGATACATACATTATACAGCTAACACTAGAGCTTCACATACAATCAGGCCTGACTGTCATGTACATAAGATACATCTTGGGATACTTCTGGATTTTCAGGATAGCCCACATCTATAGGAGTTATTTATACATCTAATAATAACGACTTGGAGTATTGGGGCGAAAAAGAAAAACCGACGATCAGGGACAGAAACCACTTGTGTGCCAAGAAAACCAATGATAAAGGACAAAGGTAGTAAGAGTCTCTTTGTCACATATGTACACTGTGTAAGACACATAAGGAAGCATTTGAAGTAATGTACCTCATCTGCCTTTTAGTAGATCCACGAGGTCCAAATGCTTCTGTACACTCAATGTGTGCTTATAGTTTAATATGTACATACATGTATAGATTTGCTGTAAGGATAGAAGCTGCGTTACAGAAGAGCATTTGAAGAAGCAATATAATAAAAGAAAGAGAAGAGGTAGCATTATCCCAAATACTGGACGTTACTTGACTTAAACTTGACTACTTGAAAGCACTGGAGAGAGAAAAAGAGAGTGGAGTAAATTGTGCAACTGAAACTCATCGATTCTCATGGCTTGAAGAATGGAGACATGAAAAAAGGAAAATGAAATACATTTCCCCTTCGCTCTCTTTCCATTATTTTCGTGTATATATAGTAGATATGTCCTGAGGTATATGGGATATAAAATACTAAGATATAAAGAAATAGTACTTATGTTAACATGAAAAGAATATCGTCAGCTTTATAATACATGGAATATATGTCTTTGTATCGGCAGAGCAAACTTGTGTACATAGAAGTTTCTCTTTCTTTGTGGAGGCAGACAGAGCCAGAAGAGAGAAAGAAGAAAGAGAAGAGAGGTAGAGGAGCAAGTACGTGGTCGTCGTTGCATGCTAGCTAAGACTTTTTCTTTTCCCTGGACATCAAATCCATGTCCGCTTTTATCCTCCTAGAGTGTCGATGAAATGGAAAGAGGAAAGTTCACAGGACTGTTCTCTCTCCCGCTCTCGCTTGTGACAAAGCTTTTTCTCTGTCTTCCCTACTCTACAAAGCTCGTCGAGACTCTCATTGTAAGAAAGTGACGAACAACAGAGAGGAAATGCGACTTGGACGTATATTCTGAACCTCTCTCCTATCCTTTTACATAAACACTTTGACAATCGCCCTGCCAAATTCCGATTCCTTTGATAGCAACTGCCTTTGATAAATCCAGCGCTATAGTCCGCAGTCACTTGGGGTGTATACTCGGACAGTAAATTTATATTCCACAAGAGGATTCTGTCGAGGCTATTGTTACCCGTAAAAGGTGGGATTGATCGCAACCCTTTCGGCGTAGTCAATCCCAGAGATAACTTAGGATATAGCGAAAGTACGGACATGATTCATTCCCCATACATACACTTTGTCTCATAGTGTGATTTAAGTCGGGGGTGGCTAAGGCCATGTATATGTCATTATATGCATTAGTTTTGGTTCACACAGTCAATTGAGTCACGCCAGGTCGGACGACCAGAAAGGTATGATGAAGGAAGGGACACACGAGATGCAAGATTATTGCGACAGCAATTAATTAAGGGAGATTCCGTAATGAGATAAGAGGTTGGGGGTGAGAATAGGATAAAGTTCACGGAAGAGGCAACGGTTTGTACTTATGGGTATCTACACGCTACATAGGAGGACGGAAATTTGCATAGGGTAGGATCCTGAATTATATATTGCATGTGATGTTAAAGATACTATATATAAGTACATGATGTCCAATAAGGTTATTACCTCGCACTGGAATGGCTTGACTGAAGAATGAATGTGCGCGTGCTGCTTCAGTCCTGATGAGGTTGCAAAGGTTTTCCCGCACTCGCCACAAGCGTGGATACGGGGACTTGTATGCTGAGCTCTGTAAAAACAATAAAAAGAACTACTTTTTCAGTAACGTGTGATAATCCGACCATTTTTGTATTTATCATGATTTTGCAATGTACATGTATACTCATGAAATCATAAGTAAATGTTGCTGGCCTTTTGAGTGAGGTTAGGAATCCACTTGACATTTCCCTAATGATAATACCCAATAATATAACTACAATTGCCAGCATAATTCAATAGCCTCCGCATTTGAATTTTGTTAATCTTATGGGACGACGATACTAATGATATGTTTTGAACAATTAGAACTTGCATTATTATTCTGCCTTATATTTAGGGTATGAATGCAGTCTATATTAAGGGAGATAACTTTAAAAGTATAGAGTTAGAGAAAAAATCATTGGATAATAACATACCTGAGATGCCTTTGAAGTGACGCAAGATCCGTCAAAGACCGTCCACACTGCCCACAAGGATACTTGCCCTTATGGCCAGATAGGGATGAGGATGAATTATTGAAGATATTGTTACTAGTTGAACCAGGAGCACCAGGGGAGGTGAGATGACCAAGTAGAAAGCTACTTGACAGTGGGCTGAATCCGTTCGAGAGATTCTCATTCGAGTAGGAGTTATTATTACTTAGATTGTGATTATTGCTGTACGACTTATTCTTCGCATTGTGACTGTTGTCTTCGGACTCGCTCAAACCTCCCTCCTCACAACTTAGTTCATGACACTGACTGTCGTCTCCTTTCTCGTCACTATTAACTTCTGGATCGTTATCACTGATATCGTCTTTGTAGCGTGCGGAAGACTCTATATAAATATTAAAGAAATGTGTAAATACACAAGAAGCACAAGTTTAAAATACGCTTGTGTTCACACACTCAATTTAATATAAATTGTAAATAAACAAGTTTGGGGATTCTCGTCAGAATGAAACAAAGACCTGCCCGGCCACAAGGTAATTGAACAATAAACAGAGCTATCAAAGGAAACCACCCGAAAAGTAAATCGGTTAGGGTTCAGTGCAGCAGTATATACCTCTCTAATCCTAAATAATCTCTTGTAGGTTGAATTGAAACCCAAAAGTCAATAGAGGAAATAGAACAAGGGGAATCACTAGAAGGAATCACAAACAGTAATCATCCGCAGAGTTTTTATCCCGCCGCCGGTGGAATACACAGTGGATTGCAGACAATCATAAAAATTATATGTATAAATCTTATTCACATATATGTACATCCACATATACGTTATGAAAGAAAAAAAATCAAGCTCAATATGTTAAACTATATGTAATAATGTAAAATGTTACTATATGTTTGTCCATATATCTACGAATCTATTAATAATTTTCCGTTGTGTATATGTAATTATAAAGAATGTAGGTAGGTTTAGGATCCCAATAAGCGTAACGCAGGGATTGAGTGCCGGTCAAAAGTCGTGATAAAAAGATGACACCTGGGCCGGAAATTCCGTTATCTAAGTGAGGGAATCGGAGGGTCCCGCTCGTGCCTCAAACCTTCAGCCTTCCTTTTAGTCAACGTTACATTTGCATTAATACTGTCGACCGTCATCGTGCGTCATGTCAATGAGGGATTCATCCTATTCATACACACTTTGAATATCTTTACATGCAACGTAGTGTCAAGAATACTACTGTCATTTAGGTACATATATGTATAAGATTACATTTAGGTCTCTTTGTGCATTATATAAACTTTAATATGTACACTTGATTCCAGTAACACACAGTAGCTCATGAACGAAAGGCTAAGGGCAAAGCATATCCGAAGCTGTTTCCGGCATTTATGTTATTTTTTAATCACAGTACTTCCTATATTATTTACTGGCTCTTCCTGATTTTTCCTACCCTACTCACATGTGTGTAACAACAATAATAATAATGCTCAAACACAACAATACCAGTACTGCTCGCACACACAACCTCAAGTACCTCTCAGCCGTCATGCTTTTCTATGATTTTGTATCAGACGGATAAATCTTGATGTGTAGTTAAACTCTTCACGTTTTTTTAATGTCAAGGGCTACGCGCATCATAAGCCGTCCACCTGCCTTAGTCTATGGGAAGTGATTCTAACCTAAAATTGTGCATAGGAAGTTATAGTAACCCTAAATTCTATACTTTTAAATGAAATCTAACCTAAAAATTCTTCACTAGAAGGGATGCTACCTTGTCGTTCATTCATCAGAAATAATTATTAAATAAAAATAGATTGAAAAAATTATGTTGAAATTTTTTAAAAATTTGTTCATTATCTAGTTATTGCAACCGATTGTAAAATAATGTGATGGCTTGATGTTATAAGCACTTACAATTAGTCATTCAAAATTATGTTATATACTTCTATAAATGAATGTAATTACTATATTTTAAAGCTTGCATAAATGGTAAGACCGAACAGAAAGGGATTCAATGTTGTAAAATACTTATGTATTACCGTCATGTGAAAAGTTCATATAATTCTGTGCATGAAAGTATATATATAGAAGTACGTAGTCAACCAGAAACATGCTACGGTTATTCAATTCTAGAAAAATAGCAGCTGAATTATTTCCGGTGTATGAATTAGTAAAAAAAACAAAGAAGCTACTGTAAAGCTGTGTATGCATGGAAAGAAGTATCTATGTTTATGTCGAAATCGAAAAAGTTGGTATTTCTATCTTGATGTCAGCGTAGCTCTCATTAAAATTACCTAACGAGGTTATGTATCCTTTTGTTACTGAGGTTTACCGCTGCACCTGAACCCATTCAAGTCAAAGAGCTGAATGATGTGGGTGTTGATGAATAACCTGTGACTTTTGATGTTTTCATGTCGTAAGAATAGCATAACAATCAATTATTTTAGTAGAATCATAAAACTTTTAAACAGTTTTGATTAACTAAGTGTCACTAGAAGAAACTGAACGCTAATTGATTGCTTATACTTACGGAATTTTTTATTTGATATAACGTTACCACATAGTACTCGGCATTTGATAAGCTCGTATTTAAAATTGTGGCGAAGAAAGGACTAATTTTAATGTTAAAATCGTTGCAAAAGATTAATAGGATTTGTACCTTTGCAATCCGTGAGTTCATCCTGAGACTGGGAAGAGTCCTCTTCACTCTGCAAGAAATAGAAGAAACGGGTGGTTAGATAATGAAAATGATACGAGAGGAATAGGATTGGAAAGGGGAGGAAGACTAATTCGAAATAAGGGAGTTGAAAAATACGTTACAGAAGGACATTGCTTTTCGGTAGTGAGGATTTGTTTAAGTTAGTCCTGAATTTGTACTATTTCATGTTATAGTAGTAGTTTCTATCTTATCTCTCTTCTGCTTCGAATCTCATCTCCCCACATACTAGAATCATAGTACTCTCACACTCTAAAATGCTACTGCAGCAACAGGAGAGATAGACTTTCTCATCTCATGCGTTCAGAAGATGCTTTCTTTGAAGTGAAGCCAACCTTAAAACCACTTGGGAGATCCACCTTCTGTGTATCTCTCCCCGCCCACTGTCCCATGCAACATCCCTTTGTGTGAAGAGATGGGAAATCTCTGCAAGTTACACTGCACTCAGAGTCTCGTGTTGTCGTTTGTATATTACAACCAAAATAAGTGTCTGGGAGGTTTTAAGTTACGGAACCATAAAAACAGTCGGGTTTAGACATACCTGCAAGCACCGCGATCGCCTTTGTTGCTTTCCTGTAATAAAATTAATGCCTTTGTTAGTAAATTCAAAACTCAAATCTACTTATGTCTCAATAGTAAATAACAATTAACTACTGCTTAATAATTATATTATTAAATAAAAGTAAATTCGAACAACATTGGATTTTAAAATTTTAGGTATGAATTCTTTGTCTGTGTTGATCACATAAATATTTTACGAATGAAAATTAATTCGATGTATCAACTCTGTCATATTTTACATAATGTAATAATTACTCACAAAAATGCATTTCAAATTACAAAGGAAGAAGGGGAAATAAAGTGATAGCCATTATTTCCCCTTTTTGACTTCTTACTGCTGGAACATTAATGGAATGGAGTCGGTTACCTTTGCGATGATGATGATGAGTGAATTCATCCTCTGTGGACGATGAGTCTCCATTACTTCCATTCTGAAACCAAACAAATAGTTCAATATTCTCCGCAATTTTCGTCCCCCTCCGTGGGAAAACTATTTGTCAAGCAGAAGTGGACGCTTTAGACCACTTTACGTACCCTCAAAGTGCCATCATGAATTTTACGCTCGTATTAACTCCTTTTCTCTAAGTATGTATATTACTTATAATTTCTATCTCGTGTGTGTTACCCTTCTCTTCTAAGGATATTCAACGCGGTTTTAAAAGCACGTAATATCCATGCTTGACTTGTGAACCTTGTTTTATGCACTGGAGTTCAAGTAGTGGAGTTTGTAATTATGGGCACTTTTAATATAGACTCGCCAACTAATGTAGATACATATAGAACCAGGGCTGTATAGCGTTACGATTGAAAATTCATTAAAGTTATTTAGATAGGTTTTCAATATCTGTATTAGTTGTTACTATCGATAGCATATTAGTTTTGCCTTCCCCGACATTGATTATCATTTAATCGAGGTGCCTAGATCATTTTTGGGTTAAGTACACATTATAAGTATCTATTTTACTACTGACATAAAATTCTGTACTCTTTAAAATTTGCATTGAAATACCCATAATTAACTAGCTTTTTGCTTTATGAAAGCTTTCTATTTACTCGATTTTATCCATGTGGCCATGAAGAATACTTTTACAACAGACTTGTAAATATACTAATGCACGGAATAAAATCTGTGACCGGCATCAAATTTAGTTTGTTTACTCAGCATGCTATTAATTAACATGTTTGTATTAAATTCTGGACCAGTTAGCATAAAATACAAACTATTATTCTGTAGCATTTTCTGAAGCCAAATTATATTTCGATTCTTTTGCAAGTTCCTCATTGCATGAAGGTAACAGAATGCCTGAACTCTGAAGGAAACCCTTTATCATTAATTGACTCGCGCCGGCTAATATATAGTTAAGACCTGGAAAGCTGCATGATATGATTTAGGAATCCTAACGTCTAATCTTTCGATCTTCGTAAGCCATTTCCTCTCCAAGTCATAACAACGACCCATGGAGTAAATAAGTACCGTAGAAAATGGAGAGCATATACCGCAAAGTAGGGCAGTGCTGATTGATATCAAAGAATATATAGATGCTTCAGCACATCTAATAACAATTTTAAACATATTGCATATATACCCCAAGGTGTATTAAGTGTTATAAAAGACTGACTCACATGAAGTCGCGTAGTGAGCAAGGATTGTAAATAAAGAGTAGGTAAGCATATCTTCAGTTAACATCGCATGTACAGTATGCACACCGAACATGACACGTAGTGTGTAGCTAACTACTCGACACATATAGAGCTTATAAAGTTGATGAATTCGTACACAAACACCCCCGGTCTTTTAGCATGACCCCAGCAGAGATAGAACTGCGGGCAGGATAAGCCCCTCAGGTTCCTCAACTTAATATAGAGAAGAGTCCGGGAGACGTACATGGTTTAATGAGAGGATTGCATGCAAAGGTAAAAGTCAAAAAGTTATCGCTGTACACAACTTTAGTGTGTATATAACCCCAACAAAGTATTGTCCAGCGTGGGATTGGAAGACACTCGAAAATGAATAGTTTTGTGTCCTGTCAATGCTTTCTCCATCAATTCAGTGCACTATGCTCGCTTCTTAACTTAAAATTGTAATTATGGGGTGGTTCGTTCCACCGCAAGAGCCATTGGAGACTCTGAATTATTAACTCCGACCGTAGTAGCTATGCTATACCAGCAATTGTTTGTATGCATTACCAAAATATGTTTTGGCACACGAACCTCAACTTTGGATTGTTTGTACGTTTGTACTCTTCATGTTTCGCTGTACATACAAGAGATCTAAATCAACACAGACGTGTATGTAACCCAAGGGTGATTAATATGAGACCCTGGATTGGACAGAGGTTATGTCCAGTGATTGGTAACAAGAAAATTATTTATTCATGCCGTGTGCTCTCCACTCTCCGTGTAGTTTCCGGTTTGATAAGGCTTAATTTTTATGCGGAAGCCTATCGGTAATGAGGGATGAAATCCACCAGGTTTGTTATCATCCGACTTTAATCTTGAAAATCTCTACTATACACTTTTGTCATATTCGAGCAAACCAGCAAATCGACTTGTCCAGCAAATATTAAACTTTAATATCGATAACGAAAAATATTTACAAGTTTAAAAATAAATTTAGAAATTGAGTTAAGAATCAACCTCCTATCGGTAAATTGTTACCTGCCCGGTGAATAGAAGAGTATTATTGTGTGTAAGAATTTTTTTATCACGAGATATGTTAATAGATTGAAAAAGTGTGTGGCACACGACGCAATACGAAAATTGTGATTTTGCTGTTCAAGTTTCCTTCTTTTAACAGCAACACAGGTTCCACAAAAATGTAACTTGCATCAAGTTTCAATTAGTGAAAACGTCGAAGGCCAAACTTGTTCTGAGTTTAATACTGCATCTACATCATTAACTGCATGGATTTCTTTTTATAATTTGAACCTAATAATAATTTGACTGCTAGATGAATCTTTAATCTTAAACTTTGCGAAAAAGTTTTAATTAAAATTTTAAATGGCTTTAGTTTAAGTAATTATTACTCTCAAGGTCAATCGTTTACAATTTAGTGTTGTTAAGCTACAAAGTACATACCTCAATGGAAGACAAAGATTCCAACGATTGCGATCGCTTCTTCACAGCTCTACACTTTTGTCTCATTCTGAACAAGCTCTTATTGGCAACTGATCATACCAATTGTAGAAAAAATTCTGGGGTTCTCAGCTGCTTATGTACGTATACCGACTATACCCTATCATTATAAAATCCAGGGTCTTTTGTGAGACTCACGAATTGTCAAAAAAAAAGTTTTCTTCCAATCGTTGGATCCTATCCTTCCCTTGATTATCACTAAAAAATTCGCCTCCCTCTCTTTTTCTTACGCCCCGTTGGAGAGACTAGACAGAGAAAAGATTCCGAAGACGAGAATGGAAAAGGTTGGAAGATTCACGAGAAAACGACGAAAAGCTCTCAGGGCTCAGTGACTCGAGACGAAGTTGGAACATTAATCACACTGTGCACATCACTAGTATATTCCAAATGCTGGGAAGGATAAAAAAAGAAGTTCATTGGAGATCTCTCTCTCGACCTCACTTCAATATAAATACGGCTAAAACTTTTTTATCTCCAACTTTTGGGGTAACCTGGAGTAGTAGCATGTATGAAAAATTGGGAGAGTTGGGAACGAATGTTTATAGGGATCCTACATTTAGGTATTTAAAGATTTTGGAAGTTTTTATATGGGGCTCCTGCTTCGAAGCTAGAATTTATATATGAATCCTGCACTGAAACAAGTATGTATGTATGGCTTCTACATGAAGTCGTGTATTTATTTGGGGATACTGCTTGAAATCTAGTATTATATACGGGGATTCTGTATAGGAACTAGGATTAATACGGGAATCCTGTGCAAAGCTAGTCATTTAATGAGGTGATCCTGCATGTATCTATATCAGGTTGCTGACTGTGTGTGAGAGTAAAAATATAGGGATCCTGAATTTAAGTCAAAGTTGGAAGTAGGAAGAGAGGATGGGAATCTCGGAGAATGTGGGAAAAGAAGAAGTGCCTCTGCGTCCTGAGCTCCTCTCTCGCTCTCTTCTTCACTCTGTTTATCTTGTTTGCTTCGAATCTATTCTTTTGGTCTGCCTCCAATTTCCTATCTGATCTCTTGGCCAACGCAAAAGGATGGAACATCTGAAGCTCCCGTCCAACCTTAATACTTGTGAGCTCCTCCTCCTATCTTTACCCGCCCATCCCTCCGCTCAACTTGGCTTTCAATTTCCGATTGAAGAAGTTCCCGCATTACACACACTCACTTGTATTCTCCTACTCGCACATTTTTCCTCACAACTACCTACGCAGTCATATACTATCACATTTCATATTTTTTTAGCAGCAGCCACACTGGATAGTTTGCAAAAACTGATATTATGTTTTATTTATTCATAAACAACCATAAGGTCTGGAGCTTTTTGGCTATTTTACGTGTATTTTGAGTAAATGGACTATGACTTTCCCTACCAGGTACAAAAAAGTGATTCTGATTAGTATTTTTGATCTAGCATTACTACAACTACCTGAATTAACCGTGAACAATACTTGAACAACTAATACAAAACTACTTAAGAAACTGCTGAATAAATGATTTATATATATTTCTACATGGAAGTGTCTTTGCAGGAAACATAAATCCGACCAAGTGCACTTTGTGAATGAAGCTCAGGCTTCATGGGAAGGTCCAGCCTACCGAAGGGATAATGGGCAAGGTGTGAAGAAATTCAATTTGGAAGTAATTTCCAACCGTGTCAATCAGATTTGTATACAAAATTGAATAGAATTTTTACGTTTTACCACCAGATTTTAGGGAAACCACAGACAAAAGATAATCCTTATAGAGTTATACTAGAGAGGTGGCTTGCCAACATAAGCATCGCCTGGCAGACAAGCAGGCATGTCAAAAAGGGGAATAAATAGAGTTTTAAGCTCATCCAGGATAATGTCTCTGTACAATAAGTATGTATTTATGGACTAAACTAAGTCAAATACTATGTTGAATCGTATGTATCTTTAACAAATGTCTCCAATGTAAAAGCATGTACTGCCTTGGAATGATGACATTCTGTAACACACAGGAAGGTAACCCACAACTGATTATGCGTTTTCATCCTTGAATGTACAAGCTTTAACAAGAAAAACAGGAGCAGGGAGAGGAGATGAGCCTTGTTGGCATCTCTTCACCTTCCAAGTGAATAATGGGTACTAAAGGACGGGAATGATGTGCGTACAAGTCCTTATTGGTTATATTGATGAGGCAAGGAATTCTCATTATTCATGCCGATAGATGCTCCGGGATGGGACAAACACACGAGGATGAAGAAGAGCTCTATTCTATCAAAGGGACAATGCTCCACGCAATGTACACAAGTGTGAAAAGAAGATTGAAAGGGAAAATGAGGATTTTTTGTCCATGACATCTCAATCGGACACTTTGGGACAAAGGATGAGTCCCAGGTGGATCCCTCTTTGTCAGCAGGCGTTGATCCGTTATTTGCTTCCATTTCTCAACTTTTCACTAACTACAGCTCTCTCTGTTGCAAATACAATTCTATAGTCTCCATTCATCCCGTTCAAAGATTCCTACACTGTCAATGTCACTGGGAGCATAACATATGTATTTAGAGAGAGATAGCAGGGATATATGTAGCTACAGGAATACAGATATATTGTGTCATATAGACTTGTAAAGTAATTCTACATTAGTTTTCGTCGTATGCACACACGTGCAGTTTAAGTGTGTAGTATGAGATTTCAGCATATATGTACAGCTATGATTTCCATGTAGAGAGAACATTATCTCTCCTTTTCGTTTCGGCCTCCATTCATAAGCCACTCCGGCCTGGCAGAGTCTACATCAGAGAGAATTTTACACACGCATTTATATATCTATATACCTACACAAAGAGGGATGGCACAATGAAGAAGAATACCCAGCGACAATTATCTGAGGGTCGTCTAAATGATGCCTCTATTATCTCATTTGGGGTTACACAAGACTCTACTTACACTTTAGGAGGGTAACGCTCCATGGGGTTTGTATGTCTGTGTTAAAGTAAGCAAGTATCTAAAGATACCTTATGTATATTGCAATAAAAGTTATGTCCTCTCACTTTTACATACAATCTCGCAGTTCCATATCTTTGGTTATTGTTGTTAATAGCTTTACGGTTATTCACATATGCCTACATGAATCGCCATGAGTTTAAACATGTATGTGTGAACCTTTGGTACATGGGTCGGAAATAGCCCTGAATAATAATGTTTTTAATAGCTTACTACCGAAAACAAAGCGTCTTCTGTGTTTCGCTATTTAAGAACGAGTTTCACTGTTATGGCCTTAACAAACCTGAGAGTCTGAAAATGTTACTTGTCCAGTATACCCTGATCTTCTTGTAAAACTCCTCTCTACATGGAAAAACTAGTAACATGACTGCAAAAACTTCAAAAGATGTTGTGATGTAGGTAATAAAAATACTCGTTAAACACTTGAAGTAAAAACTGAACGTGTATACATATACAGCATTTAATTACGTATGTATATCTTATTTTAAGTACATTATAATATTTGCTGGTACATTGATGCAGCTACTGTAATTCCAAAAGCTACCGTATGGTCTCCTGACCCAGTTGAATGCAATTGATGGCAATTCAAGAAAATCCAACAATGTACGCATATGCAATCACAATACAGATATTGATGTCTTATTTTTGTATGCATAGTGAAGTCTATATGATGTATTGCATTATATCATCAGTGTATTGAAATTATTAAGTAATATATAGTCTATCGAAACAGTTATGTAGATTGGACCTGTGATTCAAAGCTGTGATTTGATTAATTCATCATGGCTTATTAATTCCGACAGTGGTGGGAGCTTCATTTTATGTAAATTATACTTACTTTGTCCTAGTCAAGCTATAAATGTACGTATTATGTAAAGTGGGGTTTAATAGAAGGGACACTAAAAATTGAATGATCTAAATTGTGTGAACAATTTCGAGTCTGGGAATCTATTTTGTATTAGCCTTATTGGAATGAAATACGACCTTGATTTGCACCTTTAGGATGTAAATGATTGAATAACTCTCATACATGTACGTATACTATACTACAGCCTTTTATGACCCCTTGAGCATTGATTACTGCGATGTTGTTTAGAAGAAGGGTGGTGGTGTGAAAACTTTTGCCAGTCAATTATTGTTCAATCAATACAGATATTGTGTTCAACATGAATTTAAAGTTGGATGTGCTTTTATATGTTACAAATACTACATATAAATATATTCAAGAATATTATTCGAAGATACATACCGTGGTCGCTTTCTTAGATGACTTGATCTGGAGTATCGGATCTGCAAACAGAGAGAAAACAACATGAGAAAAAACATGTATGGTTAATAGGGTGTAATACGATGAACGTGCAAGATGTGGCATAATATATGACAGTATTGTTATGAGATATTATATGAAAGGTTCGTTTGTAAGCTTATATAATTATTACTTGTTATAAGAATAGTTTATAATTTATATGTAGTTGCTAGTATACGTGCACAGTTCTCATAGAATCCGAATATGTGATGTAATGTACCATACGTACATCTGCTGGATCATATTGAATGAGTTGAAATTAAATTAGGTAAGTATCGGTTGTGGGATGTTGGAAAGGAAGAGATTAAATCCCCTGGGCTCTTCCTTGAAACAATTGGATATGCATGAATAATTGCATAATAAGTTTGCATGTAATAACTGAATATATCATAAAAAGCGAGGGATGCTGCATCCTCCAAGGATGTTGATCAAGACATGCATTTCAATTCTTGTAACATTCGTATGTCTGTTTAGGAATCTTGTCGATGTGTTAATCCGTTAAGATGATATTCATACTCTGAGCCATTATGTACTTTAACTATATGATTTATTTAATATACTTTTGCAGGGTTCAAGTATACTGTTTGTTTAATATACTAAATGTTTTTTTTCATGTTGAGGGTCTTTTAATAAGATGTATGTTCACACAGTGGCAATGAAGAGAACTCCAAATTCTGTACACCATGGAAGTCCTGTGTACGTGTCTTTGAAGGGAATTTGCTCATCTTCGTGAAGCAACAAGCAGGAATTACGCTTATGACAATGACAATTGCTCGCTTCCAACCATAAGTGCCTCGATTTTCACGCTTTCCTCTCTACATATTCTTTCCTCAACAGATCTTCACGTACATAAGTACATATCTGTACTAGTGTGTTTGTTCGTTCACTATATTTGCTTCACAAGGATGATATTGAGTATGTGACTTTTGTAAAACGGGTGTCACGTTACCATTACATCATATTCGAACACCAATATTTATATGTATGTACTTGCAAGATATTGTGCTTCGTTTTTCCCCCTGTTACCTAATCGAAATCCTTCTTATTTTAATTATGCAAGTAAAAGATTCTATAATATTTGTGCCACCATTTCGTTAGAGTACATATCTTCAAAATAAAGTATTATTATGCTGGAATTTTTGTGAACTAAAATCATGAAGAATACCGTTTTAGCCCTAGTACGGATATGAGATGAAATGCATGCATTGATTACGATGCCAAAGAAGTAGCTCTGTCAATACAAGAGTTTAATACGTTTATAATGTAACGTATCTTATTGACAACTGAGTGTGCAGGGAAGTTTTACTGATATGAGCGTTATGCATTAAAATATGGAAGTCGGATTGAAAACTACTGTACTATACGATATTGTTGTAATATATTATACTTTTAATATATAAAACTTTTTTACTTAACAAAAAACTACTTTTCAGTATACGCAAACTTTTTCAAGGCTTGGATTTTTCACTCGTCCCAAATGCCGTTAAATGAATCAGAAAAACTCAAAGAAGGAACAAGGAATATCCATTTAGACAGATATATAAGGATAAGGGGTAGCATCAATAAAGATGCCTACTGCACGTGCTACGTCGTCTGCTGCTCCGATCCGCTCATCCGAATTCGCTCTCAGTGCAGATGCTCTTATAATATTTTTATGGCAGTTATGCAAGCATATGCTATTGTATATGTATACACTTCTTTCAAGCGAAGCCACGGTCTTTTGCTTCGTGCTACTGTAATTCATACAATCCAGGATCCGTCTGTGTGCGGATGAGAGATGATGTATTATCTTGTAGAACATTGCATTATACCTTGTACTGTCGGATCGAAAACCATTTATCTGTCTCGGATCTCTGCAAGTGACTACAACTATGGATTCGATATAACTCAACCTGCAGATCTTTTAAGCATGCTGCTAATCTGAAATTACGCTTATCGTGTAACCTTGAAAATGAATATGTAAATCTATATAATTTAATGAAAGATAACTGTTAATTAAACAATCCTTAAACGATGATAATAAAAAAAATATATATGGAGTATATTTTAATTATGCACCGAGTACACATTACTTCTGTAATGCTGTATTTACAGTTTGAGGACTAAAATATGAATTACAGCATTAGTGCGTGTGTTCACAAAAAGGAATCCAAAATCTTTAGTCGGGACAGCAACAACTTCTGGCCATAATTTTGATCAAGTTTTTAATTTGGGAATCATTAAGACTCGGGGAGGTTAAGGTATTAAGTAAGATCAGATATATTTGAGGGAGTTCATAAAACCATGCTTACTTATTAAGTGTTTCTTATTATGAGTAACAATATTGTGTAGCTAGTAAATAGGGAGTGAGGTCGTAGGCGGATAATCGTGGAAAGTTAGGAAATTCTGGGAGAAAATTAAAGAGGGAATGTAATTAAGAGAGGCGCTAATTAAAACATGGGACGCAGATTGTCATAATGTGATGTGGAGACGTGTTGGCTTTTCTAGTATGTAGATTGCAGACAAACAAAGCTAGAGTATTTTATAGCCATTTGTAAGTATATGTAGATACTTCCTCTCATATTCCTCACATATAAATACATGAGCATCAATAATCACTTCATAAGGCATCATATATGAGGAGCATTAAACATTCTCGGAAGAGGTGCTGGATCCTACAGTCGAAACAACAAAATTTAATTTACGCTGGGTACGGGAATTTATTAGTTGTTTGACGACGCATTTTTGTTCCAGAACTCTAGAATATAATGTAGCTAGTGGTATACAAGATGCCTGCTAACGGATACATGGGAACCTGGGCGGAAAAGTTTTGTTGATTCTTTATTTAAAATGAATCCTCTTTTATGTGAATTTCACAGCAAGAGCATCGAGTTCTGCAGCAACCGGGCACATCCAATGTTTTGCTGCTGCATCCAGCAGCCATCATATATACATATATCACACTACTAAGTTTCCTACACTGCATCATGTACTTCGTGTGCATATAATAGCATGTTTATATAGATACTAGTTATAAAAGATTATCATGTCGTATCATGTATACACGGGACTTCCGCATGGCTGTAAGGGCTGAAGGTGAGTGCCGTGCAATGGGAAAACACTTTGGGTAATACAATTGTTCAAACAATTCAATTAAACTCGTTGTTTGACATGCCTAATTATTATATGTTTTAGTTGCGGGAAAAAATACAAAGCTGAGAGGTCTCTTCTCAGACCACCAGCCACTACTTGACTCGAGGCTTTTTACTTTGATGAGAATATGAAAGTTTAAACGGGACTCTATAACCTACACTCCTGCCACGATTCACACTGAGTCAACAAGATACACTCGAGGCTCAGTCTGTCTAAAAACTTAACAATAGGTATACGAGAACGAATCTATGTGAAAGTAGTCTGTTCATTCATCCTTCCTTTTCGTACACAGACCCAGACCTTCTCCGGACGAGGTACTCCGTAGCCAGTACGCTATTTGGAAGCTGTTTGTCCCGAAGGAGATGGTTCACCGCTGTCTTTTCATCTCCCAGGAGATTGCTGGATACTTTTGTAAAAATTATTAAAGTTAATTCCATATTCTCATACAAAGGATGAGATAAAAGCTAGGTTTGCTAGTTTAGATTCATTTCCTAGCGACTCGTAACTATTTTCTACAGCAAACGAGAAGGTTTAAATAAAAGAGGAGCTTCTTTTGGACCAAATTTTATTTTGTAGAATACATTTTAGATTAATTTCTTTAGGTATCTAGATTTTTTTAGGAATGAATTTTGATGATGAAATCCGAAGTTTAAATTTAAAAATTATTTATGAAGTTTTCAATGTAAATTCAACGACTTTCAATGTTTGTAGTACAGCTTTTGATCTTATGTTAAAAAACATACTTTGAGAGACTTTGTAATATTACAGGACCTGGGTCGTCAGATCGATTTTCATTTCTGAAGCAGATCTGTCACTGTACATGTTGTCACAGGAATGTAGGTCTTTTCGTGGGGTTGATTTTCTCTGCCCGAGAAAAATACATTATGAGAGAGGAAATGTATGCGTGACAAGGTGTTAGTTATCACCAGGATTGCATTGACCCTTTGCATATATGCTGCAGAATAATTTTACTTATGTCTATATACACACAAGCTATGCGCTTTACTAGATGAAGCTAATACCGTAAGACCATTACCTTTCTGTGGAAGGAACTCATCTTCACTGGACGAGGACTCGCCATCGCGAACGCCATTCTAGAAAAAGGAAACCAAACAAAGGATTCAGTATGGGTGTGATTATATATTGTCTCCTTTCATGTCACACGACCGCTATTGATCATCACAAGTGGACAATAACTCTCTGATAAGCCTTGTAAATTACTTCCGAAGTAAATTACATCTGACCCCTTAGTCCCACCGACTCTTCCCTACAAATATAACATCCCTTCCAGCTATTGACACTCTGTTCACGTGGCCTATAATAATATTACCTTTGGACATGATGTCAGTAAATTACAACCCAGTGTAGTGTATAGTGCATATAGAATCATGTTAATTCGATATGTAAAATTGTCTGCCGTCATAAACTAACATTATGTACCTGTACATGTATCCATGACCCTTGTCCTTTGACTTTTGCAATACAAAATCTTCAAGACTTTGATACTGAAATGATACACTTATTTTATTTAATACAATTTATATGATATTGTCATGTTCTAAATTCAGTAAGTATAGATGTGTTTCGCATAAGGTACAGTCATGACATTTAGACCTAAAATTTTGGCTTTTTAAGCTAAAAGAATTTTTTTCAAAAGTTATTCCTAAATTATAAGTTAATAATTATAAGTTAAATTATATTAAAGTATTAGCAACTACTTTTGTACGTACGCCTGTGCACAGAATGACTTAAATACGAAATACTTCCTAGCAGAATGTATGTACACATGTCTTGATCTCAATGTAAAAAGCACGACTCATATAAATCGAAATGTATATAAGTATACTTGAATCGAGTGTCTAAGTTTATCTAATAGGGCAGTAGCAGTGCACAATGAAGTATTTTGTTATCGGAGTGAAACTGAAAACCTGTCCGAGTATCTTTATTGTACTTGTTTATAGTTGATATGATTTTGGCGCACTAAAAAATCATTGTACAAGTACAATAACAGCATGTAGGTTGCATATAGGTAGGTTTGGGTAACTGCATACGTATAAATGAGTTTGATGATAAGTGTATTTACGCCACTCAAGTCGAAGAAGGCTGTACAAGTAGAAATTAGGGTATGAGTAGCCGTAACAATATATATAGATATATAACCTTATTACTATTAGGAGGATCACGCAAAGGCCAGGAGCATGAGTGTCCATGTAAGTAGATATGGATTACAGTGCTATATAATAGAGCAGGTATACATGGATTACAGTGTGCAAGTATATTCGAAGTGCGCTATGGTATCTAAATATAGATATGGATTCAAGTATTGTAGTCGAGTACAAAAGATAAGATGAACGACTGAAATCTTCCTGGTCATTTCCCGAGTGGAAGGTACTAAAACCGATTCTTCACTATGATTATTCTGTCAGGTAAAAAATGTATTGCGCGTCCAATGTAGTCTAATGAGAGAATCGCATGTGTGGCAAAAGTCAACAGTCAACACGAACTTAACAATTTGAGGACACTCGGAGAATAAATGAGTGGTTCTTTCCTATCTCTACCAACTCTGTTTCTCTCATTCTCACTCTTTCCCTCTCTCCCATAGTTTAATTCTAGTACCTTCACACGGTAGACCATTTTCGAACGTTCTTCATAACTATACATACTAAAACCTTTGTTTTGCCATACACACTCTCAATTGTATCTAATGATGTGATCATGTCACGATCAAATTTAATGCTTGGACGTCTGTCTATACCAACACACTGGTGAAAGCTATAATGTTACTTTCGATATATTTACTACGGGATACTGCACTGCTAGAAACGTGTATCACACATGCACCCTCCGAGGTTATACTACAGTGTCCGATAGGGCTTGAAATGGGAAAATCACCCGGGGTGAATTCATTTAATAAAATATACAAGCTTAAATACACGTATGTTACTTCTATGCAGATATTAATACATCCAGCTCCCCTTATGATTCATAAATACACATATTCCCGTATGAACACTATCATTTGTTTTGAAGCTGTTGGGATCAGCAATGAACAAACCTCAGTCATCAACCCTTGACCATATATGTGCACACTTATTGTGTCTATTAATTGTACACATGTATTGTGTTTTTTAGTGTGCATTGTGTACACACGTAATATGCTTAACGAAGTTATTATAAACCTGTTATTCTTGATGTCTTGCACCCTTACATAACTACTAAATAGATAATTTTTTCACCATTGAAATATTTTCAATCATTCGATTTTTATCATTTGGTTTACCTAAATGAAATTATAAAAACGTATGTGAGTTGATATGCTTCTAACTATTAGTAGTTTTAGCCATAGTTAGTTTTGCATTATTTGGCTCAATTTAGTTAATTAAGTTAATGCTCCATTTTTACAAAGTATATCGTAGTCCACATGCGTTACAACTCCAAATGACCATAAAATAATAATTGAAATTAAGGGCAAGATAAGTTTATATCTATATATTCAGTGATAAATTATTCAAAATAATTATTTTTTAATTAACTAGTAACAATTAGCTCAAATATTGTTGAAAACGTTTGTTGTGCAAACAATTATATATATATAAAATTGTTTGCACAACAAACGTTATGTATATATGTATATTGGCAAAAATTGAAATTTTTTTTATATAAATTGTAAAATTTTACGTTTTCTTCTAATTTTATCTTATTTAAACTACTTGGATTTGGAGAAAAGGTTTTTGGATTTCAAACCAAAATACCCAGTCGATTAGATTAATTTCGGTTCCTTATAAATACAATTAAAAACATAATGTATATAACTATATTATAATTATATATAACTATAATATTCAATGTAAATTTATGGCTGTTGTAGATATATCTATTTATAGCTGAAAACCCTACAAAATTTGCTGGGCCTTAACAAATATTAACAAACTGTTTCGATGGATATACTTTAATAATTGATAATAATATTTTATTAAAAATAGCACCAATTTTTCATAATCTTTAAACTCGATGTAAAAACCATTGCAATAAAGTATATTTCGCCCAGTTACATAGGTTTGTGAATTACTGTTAGATTTACTGGGGTCTTTATACGCTATTGATCAAAGATAAAGTTCAACTCCCTGAAAACAAATACCAGCTTTATAGCATTCCTGATGACAATAGCATAAATACTAGAAGGATACCTTAGAAGTAGCATCCAATGTTTGTGTGTGTTTCTTCACCGCTCTGCCTTTCCTCCGCATGTTGAAGGTTGGGATTTAAAGCAATTTGCAAAGTTCCTTTCTTGTATTTATATTCACAATCTTCTGGTATGGTATAAATACATATGACTTTAACGGATTCTTTCACGCATGTATTATCAATTTTTTATACATATTCATCCACAACTGAGTGTTTTTCACTTATTTGCACCGTATTTAGTCTCACCAGGTGTTTATTTTTAGACCCGCTTTAATGATCAGCTATTGAATCCAGCGTACTCAGGAGGTACAGTGATTAAGATGATACAGGTGATATGTGATTGTACTGAAGATGACACTTGTTTTATACAACCTTGTATATAGCATGAGGGTGGGTTTTGAGAAATGAAAGGGTGATCAGTGTGAATGTGAAAGTATGTGAATCAATGATTCGGTGTGTGAAATATAGTAGTATCTATAGCACAATTGGAAGCCAATATTAGTAAGTTGAGAATGGGATTTCTAGACGAGTTACTAGTAGTTGTGTGCAAAGACGAAAATGGAAGATTCACGAAAACGACGAAAAGCTCTCAGAGCGTCAGCGATTCGAGACGAAGTTGGGACATTAATCACACAAAAACACATCATTCTGATTCACACGTTCTCACTCCATAGTGTAATAGTCTACTGTACTTGATAGTGTTCCGTACGTTTGGTGTTGGTGGTGTGTAGCAGGACTTGATATTGTCGAGGATTTGGTAAACTTGATAGTGTTCAGAATTCCCTACACCTAATAGTTCTCAGTACTTGCGTAGATACCTTTATAGATAGAGAGTTAAGGTCTGTGGCTTCGAAGGGCTGCGTTGGAGGAACGAGAAGAAGAACGGGAGTTGTGGGATAATAGAGGAATCTCACATTGGAAATGTGCGGAAAGTTTTTCAAAGTCGAGGTTTTAATAGGAAAGTGCGATGGGTGAAACGTATGGGTAAGTTGTATGTGTGTGGTTACAATATGAGAGATGTTCGGAGGTAACTCGGGTGGTGATGCTTCTTGGCCAAGTTTGACTCTCTTGTTGAAGGGCCATAGGAATAATGTTTTCGGTAGTAGTAAGTGAGAGAGTGTGGAGGAATAAAGAAGTGCCTCTGCGTCCTTTACTCACTTCGTCGCTCACTTCCAAGCTCTGTCTATATCTTGTTTGCTTCGAATCTATTCTTTTGCTCTGCCTCTGATTTCCTATCTGATCTCTTGGCCAGTGTAAAAGGATGGAACATCTGAAGCTCCTGTCCAACCTTAATACTGGCGAGCTCCACCTTCTATCTTTACCCGCCCATCCAACTTCCTTCCAAACCATGATCCGGGAGCCGTGAAGAAGTTCCCATAAAACTTTCACAATATATATGTGTGCTCTTTTTTGGTGGTACTGGCGGAGTCCTGAAAGGTCCGTACAACTACAGAAGTATTTAAACTATATATACTTCTGACTTTGCCCTGGCTTTTCCCTATCCATATCAAAACATTTTCCCAACTACAGAACCTCAACCTGTACCTTAACAGAATCCTCCCTAATAGATTATAGTAGTCAGTCACCTCAACTCACATCATATCACACAATATGCAAACTGAAAATCGATGTGGAATGAGAATATGGCATGTCTCTGAATTGCTTCATGTGTAAATGTCTGCAATAAAACCCCAAGTCCTGATTTCAGTCTACATATTCTCTCTCCCTTCTTATTTCTCTGTGTCCCTCTGGATATTTGGTTTGGTAAAAATACATATGTACATGCCATAAAACTCCCCACGACTACACAGCACCGGCATTTCTCCTTATGTATGCATAAATCCTCTGTTGTTTCAATGGTCTCAAGTCTAACTTATCTTCACTCATCTTTCTTTACGCTACTGTATGAGTACATAAACATGGAGTTTTTACCAAGAAATACACGCTTGTTTAAGTAGCTATGCTAATGGAAATCCTGCATCAAACATAGGTGCAATTTTATTCTCAAGTAGCCCAAAAGCATTTTCCGAGACCTGTCTTGCTATGTTATTGCAGCTTGTACTATAGTAGTTTGTAAATAAGCCAAAGTAGTCGTGGAGTTTAATGTCCTTTGTATTATGTTGCTGATGCTTAAATTAAGGCTAGCAGACAAGCGTTGTGGAATCTGGAACAATTCCCGTTTAAAAGCCAATTTGCTTAATTGACTCCGGCGTTAATTATTAAAATGTAAGATTAAAATTAAGATAAAAATGGCGTATACAATTACGTATTATGACAAAAATACTTTCTCAGCATTAAGTATTTCAGAATTGAAAACTTTTTTATTTATTGTTTCTGACTAAATTGTTCCGTAAAATCTAAAATTTATTATTGAAAAGTTAAAGGTTTTAACTGTTAGGTTAATCTAAAAAGGAAATAAAAATTGCAATACTTTAAAGAAGGCATCACTTTTTCTGAGGCATTCTTAACATGTGCCAGTAGGAAAGTAAGTTTGCATTATAAGTTGGTGCTAACATTGTACAAGGGGAAGCAAAACGATGAATGACCTGTATTGTAAGTATTCGAGAAGATAGGATCACCGTACACAAGATCACAAAAGCCAATGATAGTTGTTGTTGTTATGATTGTGCGGGTGAGTAAACGCTTGCCTTATTGTATGTACGTATGCCGAGATAAGCTACACCTAATATGTACATTGTGTGTTTAAACATTTACGCTGACAATGCTACAAGAATTCTATTATAACCCAAAATACTAAGAGGAGATGAGGTCGGGACATTCAAAGGGAAGAGGAACTTGCATTCTACTAAACTATGTATAAGTAGTGATATACATACATACAATCGCCTAGCCTCATAATCAGTAATGTCCTCGCCTCGGTGTGAAAAGAGGATTGAGTGTATAGGGTAAACTTTTGGATTTTTTGTTGTTGATGACATCTCAATCGGACAGTTGGGGACAAAGGATGAGTCCCAGGTGGATCCTTCTTTGTGTGCAGGCGTTGATCCGTTATTTGCCTTCCTTTCTTTAACTTTTCACTTTCCTTCTATCCGCTTCTTCAATGATAAAAGTCCTTCCAATTCAAAAGGATGGAATGAGCTGGATTGTATTCCCTTTGAAAATTGAATCCTCTTTGCTTGGCTTCCAACAAATGTCCCATCTTTGCCTTACTCCTAACAAATGTCCCACAAGATCCATTGGAATCTCTGGACCCTTGGAGATTTAGAGAGCATAGAGGACCCAGCGCTTTATCTATTTTGTCATGATCGCTCCATTCAATTCAAGTGTCTTTCCGGAATAAACACATTTTACTGGATGAATGCTGTGGATTGACAACAATAATGCATCTTTTCTGGCACATTCCATTCCTTCTGACCACTTCCTTAATAACTCCTGAAGCCAAAATCCACTTAAAAGCATTTTCATACCTTGTCATCTTTATGAAGCTTGAGCTCGTTGTAGGACAAGACAGATTTGTTAGTCATGCCTTTGCATGTTCGTACATAATATTCATTCATAAAAATGCAGCGGAGGGGAAGCGTAGTACAAATGACAAGAAATGTCTTATACATATAAATACATATATCCACATATTAAATAAGTGTACACTAAATGCATGCATATAATTTTCATACTGTTATCTAGATGTAGGAATTTTATAACTTATATCTTGTATGTACCCTTTAAACGAAATTTTTGTATGTTACGCGTTAAAACTGTAGCTTCATTTCCGCATATGTTTGTCTAAACCTTCAAGACAGGATTCACGGAGAATCTTGTCAATTTGTTGGAGCAGTTCCTAAACTCAGATTTTGTTTTGTCCTGTAATTGTAAAGAATCAGAGACTATGAGAAACGTGTGTTTGCTACGACTTAGCGCATCTTCTTGTGAAGTGTGGGGTTGTGTATTTTTCCCAAATGTTCCTAGCGCAGGAATTACGCTTACATGACACTCGCGTGGAATCATACATCGAACAATTTTCACGGTGTGCCTTTGTGTCAGGAGTTCGTACCTTGTTAACCGCTTCTCCTTCATAGCCCTAACCCAATGGTTTGTTTTGGAGCCTTGTATATTCAGCGTTTATCCACTAACTAATAATACGAGTATTATTGAGTTTCATTATGTATATATGTACTTTAATACATTTCAATTGATATACTTATATACCACAAATTATATAACTACATTGATAAATCCTTGGGATAGTAATAATTATAGTGGAAATGTATGCGTAAACTGCATGTTGTTACGTTACATGTATGACTTTATCATACTTATGACTTTATCAAGTTTAAATACAATATTATTAGATTTTGGACATTCCATAATTTGTGTGCATTTTTGTAGTTATTACAGATTTGTTGGTAAGGATTATTTGTATGGTTGTAATCCGGCTGATAATCGTTGAAGAGTAATTATGGATAATAAAAATAAGGATTGAGAATTGAAGCCGAGAGATAAAGTAAAAAATGAGAGAGAGTTAAAAATGCAGTAGCATCTCATTGTAACTTATTATCATGTATTAAACGTGAGGAAGGCTTGTTCACAGTAGTTATTGCTCCTTGTAGTACAATACATAAATATTTGTATTTATATATGATGAACGCACGTTCTAAAAAATAGGGTAACATCAATGTCATCTATAGTGCATAGGTAGGGTTTGTGTGTGAGGATTTTCTATGGATTCATAAGGACGAGAGGGGATTGCATCAATAAAGATGTCTGTTGCACGTGTTGCTCCTCCTTTTCATTTCTCTCCGGCTGATCGTTTCCTTTTAAGCTATATACTATATAATAATGTAGGGTTATTGAAAAGTCTTATAGAACGAACAACTTATATTCCATTTGTATATAAAATATGCACACACTGCAAAGCCGATGCTCAATCTGTGCGGATGATATATTATCTTGTAGAACATTTCATTACCTTGTTGGACCTTCCGATCAGAGGTCATTTATCTGTTGAGTGTCTGTAAGTGACTGGCGACATATTAAATTCATCCTGAAACAACGACACGGATGCTGTTTATAACTTACATAGTTTTCATATCCAGCTTAGTTTTCATACAGTTTACTGCTACAGCACCCATAGCTTACGAAACTCCCGTGGTTCATATATTTGCCCTGGCTTACAAACAGTTTCCCAGGGTTTTTGCCCTCAATTTATCATATTTTGCACTACAACAGTACTCTACATATACAGTGAATAAGTATAGCTCATTTTAAGGATGTTTTAGTTATACAAATTTTAGCCAGGACGTACAAAATGCATCAAATTTAAAGGATAAACTGAAAAGCCCGCATTTAATACCAAAAACTATAGTTGATTATCATTTTGCAATGCACAAGACAATTAAAAAGTCGTGCTTTAATAAAATCCTGAAGTCATTACATGCTTTGAATAAACAACGGACTAGGAAAACGCTGTTCTTCTAATTTCATTTGTAGTCTCCTTCTAATAAGTTTCCTTCTGCGTGTTCAAAATTTCGACATCTCAGAGGGATGGCAAAGTGCTTCTATGTATAGAAAAGTTACTGTGATTGTGAGAGCGAGGATATTTGAATGCTTGTAGAATAGACAAAATTTGGATATTCCAACAGCATTAAGTAGGAAGTCTTGTTCCAATGGTGGATCGAGCGACAAGACCGTGAAAGAGAGCAAGAAATTGAAAGAGCCAGAGAGAGAGAGAAAGCCTTTGGCTGCAAGACTACCAGCGGCTGTTGCTAGTGCTGTAGAGAAGAGTGCTGTTGCTCTTCGGAAGAGAGGAAATCCACATGGTGAATATAATTACTATAAGAGAAATGTTACTTCCACACAGAGACGACTATATTATGTATGTATTTGAGAAACTTATGAGAAAATTGAAGAGACTAGAATGTAATTATCTGAGGCGCTAATTAAAACACGAGGCACAGATTGTCATAATGTGATGTGGAGACGTCGGCGTTTCGGGAGAAAGGCGAAAGATGGGAAATGAGGACGCCTTTTCTCTTTTCATCTCTACGGCATCCTTCGCTCTTTCTCTCTCTCTCGCTCACACGCTTCCCCAAACTCCTTTCCAACGGTTGTGGATAGGATATTTCATAAGTACCACACCATTTCATAGCTTTCTGAATATATCTATGTTTTATGTTTGGAACTCCTTCATACACAGAAGTAGAACATAAGGCTATCAACTATAATTCCAAACGTGTTTCATATCTTTGCCAAGCAGACACTTTGATAATTTGAGTGTTTGTGACGAGAGAAGGGGAAAGATCAACTCTTTGAATGAGAGAAAATCAGAAATTTTGAACACAGCAGGCGCAAATGGAATCGCATCTCATCTGTCACCTCCCACGCGCCCTGTGCCTTATATCTTTTACTGTGAATCCACCAAAATGAAGGGAAAGCACAGCTAAAAAAACAGGAAGCCTTACAATTACACGGTCCTCATTTGAATATCAATTTGAAATGATAACAATTTCTCCTCTTTGCAATATCTGGATACTTCCGCTTTGTTATTGTCAAGATTTTTAGTGTTGTTTTTGGTTTGTGCCCTTACTTCCTGCAGCGTTATGTTTTTATTCTGCTTGTTCGTATTTACGTTGTACCATTAATGTGTACTCGAGTGCATCTACGATTACTTGTACTTTCATAGAAAACTTATGTTTATATCTTCAATTCATTTATTGTTTACTTCGTTTTTCCTACTGATACAGTGTTGTATTTTTGGGTGAATACGATGTTTTTTTTCTGTTACGAATTGTTATTTTCTTAGGGATACTAACTAAGTATTTTTTTCTTACTGAGCGTGATGATGGGCAATTTTTTTTAATTGAAGATCCCCATATGTTTTTGTAGTGAAGCTTTCAATGTAATTTTCATTGTGAATGCTCAATATAATTTGTTTTTCTCCTTGAAGATACTAAGTACGAAAATATTAATTTGTATGCAGTTAGAATCGCATTGTAGTAAAGTTCCTCAATATTAATTCAGTTTCGATTGTCCTGTATATTAAAAAAATATGCGTATCCATTCTGAGTCTGAATGGCGCCTTTTTCTTTCTACACACACATGAAACAGCATACGTTCAGGAAGTTATAATTACTTACTACTACGTTCTACTCCTTACTACGCCCTAATTATTGTCACTTCCTTAGTAAAAGTTTGTAAACTAGCAGAAAGTTGCGTAAAAACTGGGGAGCGTGTGTATCTGTTTATTGCAACACTTTAGCTTCCTACATACATATGTACATATTTATAGCAAACGTTGACGTATGGTGTTTGTTGTTTTCTTTTTCCAGGAAACTCATGCACTTCAAACTTTAAATGAATTAAGCTGTAGCATAGTATCGCAATCTCGATCTTCGGTGAAAATATAACTATAGAACACACATAGATACATATAATAAATATATAGCCATAGTAAATGTATTAATTAGAAATACGCAATAATAATTTACGCTGAAGTAGTCACAATATTTACTGATAATACTAACATCTAAGTCTAGATTTACATACAATAATTATTTAAGTTCAGTTTTACTATTCATTTTGTATCTGGTCCGCCTTAAAGCACATAAATCATTATATATTCTTGAGATAAATACTTTTAAAATGTAATAATTGAGGCTATACATTATTTTCTAAAGTATTGCAATATATATGAAATTATTGCTTAAAAATAATTGATTTCATTTATCGAACAAAGTTTTAGTTGTCAATGAAACTACACATAGTACGTTCTATTACTAGCTACTACAGCAATTCTAAATTCGTAAATTGCAATAAGCTACTAGTTTTTAGTATACGCGAGAAACTATTCGGGAAGGTGACCACCCCAGTGGTATAAAGATGCAAGAGAAGGGGGTAGTGCGGTCAATAAATAAAGGCTGAAGAGGTTAGAAAGCTATGAAGAGTAATTTTAGGTTTGAGAAGGCTCCTATATAATAGTAGAGTTCACCTATAGGGCGTGATAGCATATGATGTTTATTAACAGTGTATGATAATAGTCTGTTATTGCGAAGTTGGTTGGGATGTATGAGCCTCGAGCCGCATGCCTACCTGGAGAGAGTTAATAGTGGCGAGGTGGAACCACACGAAGAAAGTACTATTATGTATAGACGAATGCTTTCGTGCTAATCACGCAAGGTTCTAAATAATACTACTTATTGTCCAGAATACAAAAGATAAGATGAACGACTAAAATCTTCCTGGCCATTTCCCGAGTGGAAGGCACTATAAAACCGATTCTTTACTGTGATTATTCCGTCAGTCTGAGAATGTATAGCGCTTCCAATCTAGTCTAATGAGAGGATCGCATGTGTGACCTAAAACAGCTCGTAACTAACCAGAAGTGAGGGCACACAAGTCGACGGCTTTTGACTCCTTCTTTTTCAAGCCTGATTCCACCATGCATAATACGCTCTTTTACCTGCTATCATTTACACTTATGTATGTATGTATGCATGTTAGATAAAGGTGGTGGTCGTGGGTTCTCTCTCTCTCCCTCTCTTTGGAAGTAAATCCACAGTGGCACATGGATTCCTGGGAGCTCCTTAAAGGAGGTTGAGGATACTGTATGTCAATTACTGTACACATGTATTAGTACACAAGAGCTGGGGCATGATTTTGGAAGGGGTAGAGAATCTGGTAGCTCGAACCAAGCACTTGCTATCAATTTACTATAACATAGCTCAATAGCCTTATAGTTTTACTCGATTCGGTTATGATTTTTGTTCCTTAACAGTTTAGGCATTGTTAGAATACAATGTTAAAATCGGTGAAGCCAAGTTATGAAGTGTTTACAGTGCTAATATTAAATATTACTACTTTTATTTAATAGACACATACAAACAATGACATATATAACAATCCGATAGTAAATGGAGAACTAAATAAAAAATGTACAATAAATTTTTTTTTAATTAATGTAAAAATTTAATCATTGATTTTGATTGAAAATATTTAACGATTAATTTGATCTGTGTAGAATTGACAGCAGCTTTCAGCTGCTACCAGAACTTTCAAATACGTTGCAAAGAGCATCACATACATGTAATAATCAAATTCGGCTAAACGAGCTCTCTCATTAAATGGCTTTTAGTAGTTATATTGTAATTGGACAGTAAATTCAACAAGTTACATTTTAATTGAAAATGTAAGTTTTACATAATTACCTTTAAATGAACTTAGTTGATGAGGTGAGAGAATGATCAAAGCGAGATATGGGTATGTAGGCTAGCAAACATATGCTGTTTTTCTTAATTTGGCAAATCTTCTGTTATTGCGAACAAATTCTATTATTTTTTTAGACCCACAAGAGAATAAACTTTCAGAAAAGTTATATCTTATATGTATTGTATTAGTGAAAGATACTGCATATCCGGGGCAAAGGGAGGGTACACTACTATGGTAACAGTCCAGCGAAAAAGTTTTGATGCTAAAATGAATGTTGAAACCGGAAACCTGGCTACCATGGTTGGTACCGTAAAGCTACATTTTAAGGTATTTAATGTAAACATTTGCTGTTATGAAATCAGATAAATCTTGACTGCTGCAATTCCTATTGAATAAAAATACAGATGCTCAACCATGTTCATGTTCTCACAAAAACTATAGTCCGGAGGTAAATATAGAGGAATAAAAATGAATTGTTAAATTTTTGTAACGTATTTTAGAATATACATATACAAATATACAAATTGTGGCAAAAATAATATTAAATATGACTGGTTTAACAAACAACATTTGATGGTTATCTGAAAATGAATTTTAAAGTTGCAAACATACATGTAAAGATTTGAGAGTTACGTGTTTATTATTTATTATTACTTGAATTTTAATAATCAACTTATAAACTTATCTTCAGCCTAATTATTCCCGTTTTTGGGTTTGAAGTTTATTTCGCTTCTTTTTATTAGATTTTAAAAAATTTTGAATTTTCCCGGCAAAAACGGGTCAAAATTTTGAAAATGGTAACTTTGGTCCGAAATCTGTTCTTACGATTTCGGGACCTTTCGAATGACGTATTGAGGGTCTTTCTACGTCCACTACAACAGATTTCGGAAAAACGCTGGTTTTTTATAGGAGAAGGTAGAAATAATTTCGTTTTACTTTAATTTTTCATTCTGCACTGATTTAAAATTTGATTTTTTTGCACAAAAAGTCCGCGTTAGCAATAAAATTTTCTGCCAGAATCTACATTATGCTTATTGCTTATAATTATGGTCGTTCTACATATGTGAAACGTTTGGCGCAAGGTAATAGAGAACCCTGAATATATTCAAAGGTCCCATAACTCCAGGAATAATTATTACAGGTGGTATCTAAATATTAGTAAACAATAAAAAATTAACAAAAATTATATTCAGAAAATATGGAACTAAAAAGTAACTCTAAAATGTCTTTTAGCATCCATACTTTTGGTCGGATTTCAATATGTATATACCTCAATTCAGAAATAAATTCTTTACAAAACTCATGCTCTGTCAACTCCGCGTGCGGGTAGAAACTGAGAAACAAAATTGGTAACGGTAATTTGTAATAGGCCATGTAAATATATGTACAAACCAAAAACACTAAATATTTTATTAATTTATAATATTATTATGTACAACTAAAAAAATTAATTGCTGAATCTATTTGGATCCCCAATAAAAGGAGACATTATTACGAGAAATAGTAAAAACAAAGACAATTTCATCCGCATGCCTTTATTATCATAGTCCTGTAGTAGTAGCGCATCTGTCCGTGCCGTTAAAAGAATCGCCTCGGCTCTTGGAATAAACTGGCAGTTCTGCAAATCAAAGTGAATCCCATTCCTTTGAAGATATTGTGGCAATTGGGTGGTTCGGTGAGATTGACGAGTCATCGCCAGTCCACACACAATCATTAGATCAAAAGCTTGTGTATTTAGGATTTTTCGGGTTTCATTCCTGATCAAGTCGACCCCACTTCCATTTATGTCGGATTTAAGTTCCTTAAAAACAGGAGGGGGTCGTTTGGAGGAGCGTTGTTGGACTATGTCATGGTTTTGCTTTTGTGGCTGGAAAGTCACTTGCTTGTTAGATGTTGTCAGGGGCTTCAAAGGACACTCTTTATCTCTCTCAGCTATTATTATCAAATGGCCGACCGCATCATAGCCGTATACAAAATAGAACTCACAGTCATCATTGTCCTTGAAGGCACAGTAATAGTTTCCATCCTTTTCATCACCTACAAATTAGCGAATGAACTCGTGTCACTTTTTGATAATTATTTTAAATACGAATTCATACAAACTAAGCAAAATTGTAATTAAAATAAATGAATTCTAAATAATAATAAAACCTACTTGAAGCAACTTCGTCAATTTGTATCTCCGGAAAACGGCTGCACTCGTTGTCACAATCTTGCGTCTTTTCATATTGCCCCGTAGAGTGAACTCTGCATTCCACACATGGTTTCAAGTATTCGCATAGGTTTGGCGAACAGCTCTGTGTGATAAAAAATGGTGGTGTTTTTTTTTACACAAACCTACCTCAATTTGCTATAATTAGTTCTATTATTCATTTTATTATTTATTATTATAATTTTTTATTATTATTTATTATTAATTATTATAATTTTTTATTATTATTTATTATTAATTATTATAATTTTTTATTATTATTTATTATTAATTATTATAATTTTTTATTATTATTTATTATTAATTATTATAATTTTTTATTATTATTTATTATTAATTATTATAATTTTTTATTATTATTTATTATTAATTATTATAAT
>JAQGAK010001211.1:0-37768 GCA_034696945.1 Lipothrix lubbocki | reverse complement strand
TTTTTTATTAATTTAAATTAATTGTAATAATTTTTTTATTAATTTAAATTAATTGTAATAATTTTTTTTATTAATTTAACTTAATTAATAATTTTTTTTATTAATTCTAATTTAATATTTAATATAACATACCGTCGGTTCAACATGCAAAGGTGCTAAAAAAATTGTAACCGTAATATGGTTAAAATTTATTTTAGCCCCTTTGCAAGTTTAACCGACGATATTATTTTATTATTTATAACAATTTATTTTATTATTTAATAATACATTGAATAATTTAAATATTTATTAATTAAATCCCTTCGTTATAGTTAATGTCCTATGCGGAAGTTTACCTGTAAACGAATCTTTTGTATTTGGTTAAAATCTCCACTGGCACGATAAATCCCATCTGTTTTTAAGTTCTCTTCTGTGGCTTCGATGGCTTTTATGCACTCGTCCACAAAAATCGGAACAGGGCTTCCGTCACTGTCAGCCAACTTCTCCAGCAGACCTCCAAAAATAGGCTCGTCTTTATAAAAGCACACGGAAACTCTTATTATTATTAGTTCCAACAAAATTAAAATCGTTCAAATATCAAAGGCGTCAAAGGATTATGTTATTGTGCCGCTATATAAATTTAAATATCATGGGTAGTTTTATACACCTTTTCTAACAACAGACTCTTTCGATGACCTGCGGCTGAAAAAGTTTTTCAATTGGGACCCAATGGTATTTCTCTCCGGTCGTGAGGGATCCGAATCTTCATCTGCCGTGATTTTGACTATTGTGAGAAAGCATCATTTTTTTTAAAGATTCATTGTTCGCAGACAAAATGGAAGCTCAAATAAAATTTGGCATATTACAATATTTTCTGGATACGGCTTACATTTTTTAAGCGTGTTTTTTCGCTTAACTGAGCATCCCTTACAGCCGACACCCAGGAAGATCGTATCCCCTTTCAATTTGAGCAAATCGCCATCAGTGGACTGGAAAAATATTTTGATATACATAAATTAAATTTTTATTGCCGTAGCAAATCGAGTGCAAACAACAATATTATTCGACTTCCGAATCAGAGTGCGAAATGTACTTAAATTTATTGTAGAATTGTAAATTCTAAATTAAAATCAAACTATAAATTAATTGAAATTACTAAATTAAATTAAAATACTAAATTAAATTAAATTACTAAATTAAAACGTAATTTACAGTAAATTATTAAATAAAAATAAACATTGTGAATCAAGTCTCACATTAAAATTCTATTTTATGTAAATTCAAATTTTGCTTATTAAATTGAATTCACATCCAACATTCCAGGTTAAATTCCATTAATAATTAAGAAGATACGTAGAAATGTACTATGAATAAATGAATAGTTTACATGAGTTGGCCCTCGAAAAGACCTGTTGAAATTGTCCACACCTCCGGGTTTAATGGACTCAATTCCTTGTCCTTCCGGGAGAGTCTTTTTAATGTCCCCTGCGGAATAGGATCGCCGGTCCTGGTGACTCCGTCGGCCGGGACTCGTCGATCTAAGGCCCTGCCGCTGTTTAATGTCATCTGGATGAAGAGACATGTCTGAGATAATAATTATTGTATCTATATATAATTATCTATAGTCAATAAAAGGGTGTAGCAAAATTTTTAGCAATGAGTAAAAAAAATTTGTTGTGAAGCGGACTGTTGCTCGGTACGGTTGTAGTTGTAATGTAATGTGTGACTACATACGAAATGACGAACATGGAAGACAAACTTACTTAAATTATATTGTCTTGTGGTTTAATAAAAGGAACATCCGGTCAATTATTATTACTTAAATTTTATTTACGACGCTTTTTGCTTATTGACTCCATTTGTGTTTCTTCTACATACAAATTTTAATGTATTTTCTATATATGTATATGTATGTATATATTATGCGTTAGTTGCTTTTCCCCTGTGCTCAATCTTTATCCCACGTTAACCTTATAAGCAGCGGCTATTGACATTACACATAATATTTCCCTTGCAATTTGATAATGACGTAAGTCAATAAAGGTTGCGGATTTGTTATCTCCAATATTACTGGTTTATTATGTATTAAATTAGACAGAAGAATTGTATTTCTGAGGATAATCAAGCGCATAGTAATACTAATGCGACACAAATCGCTTGTAATAAAAAATATCAATGTTGTCATTTATAATTTTGAGGCATTTGAGGTATCTTGAGGTTTAGATAAATTGATGATGAATTACGATTTAGCTATTATTGAAAGTTTTAGTAGTACAGAATTTCAATGCTTAAATGATTAAACTTGTAGGATTAGATTAGCAAATACAAAGATTTCATTATTACTATTAGTACTATTACACAATTCACAATATAGTAAACAAATACCGAGAGCTTTGGATTTCGTAAACAAACAGTATAATCGCCATTTATTTTTCAAAATAAAACTCGAACTTTCATTTTTTAAAGATACAGCAGGAGCATTTAAGGAAAATACTTCCCATTATGCTTACCAATATTTAATAAAACATAAAAGACTAAATTTGTCATTTTTCGAAATAAATGGATACGTGGTTAACAAGGATTCTTATTTTATTAGCCAAGCTTTCGTACACAATCTGTGAACATCTTCAGGGCGAGATTAAGAATGAGAAGGGAACTATACGGAATCTTTAGTAAAAGATTTTTAAAACTAGATAGAATTAGAATTATTTAGATTTAGAATTATTTATTATTATTATTTGTTTTTTATTATTATTATTTTTATCATTTTTGTTATTATTATTGGTATTATTGTTTATTACTATTGAGTTATTTAATATTTTAGAGGGCCAATTTTTATACGTTTGAGTCGAAGAAATAATATATTTTTAAAACGCAAATACATCCGGTAATTAAGGCCATTAATTAAATGCAACATAACAAAATCTTCATGTTGTTGCGCTAATTAACCTGAAGCCAGCTACTGAGGCATATATGCATGTCCCCAATCGATCAGCCTTCGCTCCAAGTTTGGATTGTACTGGAGTAATAGTTTTTCCCGAGAATTTACGTTCTACTCTGTTTGAATAACACTTAATCCATCGTAAAGGAATTTCGGTTTACTTTAATTAACCAACGAGAGTGTGAAGTCCGGATTTATGTTGCCCGAAAGCAGCGGCTCACAAAACTATCTCTTTTGAAAGTCTTTTTGATACCTAGGGCCATTGGACCTCATTCTGTTGTAATTAGGTTTGTTCATTTAGGTTACTTTACCTGACAAACCCTTTTAAATATTTCTACAAGCGTTAATAATCAACGACTTGCTAATTGTTATCGATTTGCAGGTACAAGCTCCGAACGAGTAGAGCATTAGTCCTCTTTAATATATTTATGTACATATCAGACATCTAAGCGGGAGGAATTAATGTTGCTAAACGAACAGACGTCGGCCATGTGACGATGAGTGCAAATTCTTGTGCACTTCGTTAGAACTTGTATACAGAACTGACTTTGTACTTTCTGGGGAAATAGCAAATAGACACAAACTGAGTTTCTTGGGATGGAATAGACTCAGGAGTTCATTAAGCTTGACTGTCTCAATAGGAAAAAGCAAAACACGAACACTATATTTGATGCTTACAGTTTGGATCACCGGTTTTAAAAAGACTTTAGTTTAGTCTGACGTTTTGATTAGAGTATTAAGTCTCCAAATAATGTCATCGATAAATTATTCATGCTGTGAACCATGAAAAATCAGGAGAGTTCCGGAAGTCACTTGAGCGTTCATTAATCAGGACAGACAAAATTACGGAAAATCCTTCTGTCTCTCTCTCTCTGTCTCTCCTCTTTTGAACCCTAATTTTCTTCTGAAGTTTTCTATCTCAAAGGTAAACAAACAGGTAGAGAGTGTGATAGAGTAAGGGCTGGAAGAAGGTCAAGTCTGCCACTCACATCCATTTTACTGACGTCGAATACATAGAGCTTAGTTAAAGGTATATACAGAATGGTAATAAACTGCAGAAGAAGACTTTTGGGAAGGAGTTTTTCCAAGAGAGAAGTCTTTCCACACTATGTACATACTTCTTGTTTGTAAAAGACTACGAACATGATTATTTTCCACTACCCGTCGCCACTCCGGAGTTCTCCGGATGTTAGATTTTGCTATAAAAGTAGATACTTGTTAAAGAATGTGTATACATGTTTTTGGTGTTTTCTATACTCCGCTAATAGAAACGGGAAGATTGTTTAACTTTTAAGAGCAAGAGATTAAATAAAACAATTTCGTCTTGCCTTCTTAAGCATTATTACGCTTACATTATTTATTAAATATCCTTGTTGAAGAAGCAGATGTAACTATCTCCAGAGAAGCTAAAGTATGGCCACATAATATGCATGATAATTTGAGTTTGGAGTGCAAAAGCAACTACCTCTTTTAGCCATTTTAGCCTTTTTAGCAATTTCTACCGAAATGCGGTAGAAATTGGAATATTTTTCCTTTCCACAATAAGCATGACTAAGCAGTTTTCCATAACAGGAGCGGGATTTTGTTTGTCGTATAAGCTCTACACTGGCAATGTAAACAAAAGCCATGCTTTTAAACGACATAGTCAGTTTTGCATTCAAGTATCTACTTGTGATATTTGTATTGTGAAGTTATTTAAAAAAATAATTCAATCTGGTGTTTTAGCAATTGTTTAGATAGTTATATTTCCCCTTTCAACTTCGATATTCCAGCTGCAGTGTCACTAGTATAGCCTAAATGATTTTTACGATCACTACCACATAACGATTTTTTCCAATGGCTTTAGACGCCACCGCCGTCGTTACTGCAGCTAAAAATTAGGACAGTCATTTAATTTTTAGTTTAGTCTACGTTTGCACTTTAGATTTAGATTCTTAGATTCAGTTTCTGTGGGACAGGAGGTAGCTTTTTCTAATAAATTTACGGGTTTGCAAGTCGCAAAGCTGAAATGCAAAGCTGAAGTTAGGTGCGCTATAATGGCTTTCAGTTTCAATTAGTTTGAAATTAATGATTTCTGGGTGGGCCATGGAGTTTCGTTTACTTATAAGATACCTAAAATTTATATAGGGTTTTAGGTTTATATAATTTTATGTTTTTATACTTGAGAGTTCATGACGTTAATATAATATTACATATAACCGATACTTATTAGTACGAACTTCCCTTGTAGATAATTACGTTTGAGAGGATTTTGCTATAGATATATAAATACTTATATGAAATGTATTCTATTTCTATGTATATAGCGTTTGGATAGAAAAGTAAATCCGTGTTAAACTTTGAAAAACGCAGAAGCGCAAAAATGATATTTTCGCAATTTACGCTCAACTCTTGGGGGTTCAAACGGAGAGACGAAGACAGCAAATGTAAACATGAGGTTAGCCACAGAGTGTGAACAGACGAAATGATAATAAATAATTTTCCCAAATCGCTACTCAACTATCATCACAAGAGAACTTACGTGTATGGATTGTGCTTTATGGTATAAAAGGAGCACACTGCGTGTTTATTTATTTCTTTTTGAACTCCGTTTACAATTTTTAAGTGGGGAGAGAGAGAGAAGCGGTCGAGTAGAAAAACAAACATTTTAGTCACCTTTTTCCAAACTGTACTTGGCCGTATCTATCTACCAACCACGGAACCAAGTAGCTCAAGGTTAAAAGCTTTGAAAATGTTGCTCCGGTGAGATGCATTTTAAAATATGGTAATTTTTTTTCAAGGGTTTCAAAATATTCTGAGTCCCAGATTGTAAGGATTATGCAATGACACATATTTACGAAAATATAAAATTTGAATATTTTGCGAAGATTTGGTTGTCAAAATAAATAAATAACTTACCTGCTCATTAGCATATGTGTTTGGACGGTTCGATTTTACTTGTTTAGACTGCAAAATAAGTTTTAAGATCATATAAGATATATGATAAGTTAAGATAAGATCAGATAAGTTATAAATATTACTTGGTTTAATTTTTGTAAGTTAAAAAATTAATTTTCGAATATTTAGTTAAATTTGCGGCATTAATTAATTTACTTTTATTAATTAATTAGTTATTACCACAAGTTTCATGAATATTTTGCGATTTAGAATATTTTAAATTATACATTGGAATAGAATTTAATATTTAAATAACTTTCATATCCAAAAGTGCAGTAAAAACATGAAACCCAACATGTCTACTGAGACGCCAAATGATTTAATTAAAGAATCTTACCATATTTACGAGAAAAAATGAAGTCGTGCCAAAAAATCTGCCCTAGTCAAAAAAAACTTTCCATGCGTCGTCGAACAAAAGCAACAGCAGAACGAAAAGCAAAAGGAGCCCAAGGATCTAGTAGAATGAAAAGAAATAGGAAAATTCTTAGAAATACATAAGTTGAGAAATTAGAAAGCTAATTTTAATGTTAACAAAAAGGGAAAATTGGAGAAACTACGAGGTAAAAAGCAAAGTGCGAGAAATCAGTTCGCTGCTGGGAGCGAGGATTTTACAATACAAAAGTGCCTGTCAAGGGAGCGGAGATGGGGGAAAAGAGTGGAAAAAAAATTGAATTCGTACTATTGAAAACGGCCTCTACTAATACGCTGTACACTACCTTTCATACATTTGCATGGGCTCTCTCAATGAAATGGCACAAATTATTAGATATTTTTCTACTATACTTTCCTCTATCGTCTTCGCTTTTAACCAGGAGCAGGCTGTATTCTGGCAAAATGGAATGGTTAATAAAGATAAGAAAGGGATGCTAGGGCTCTCTAGGCGAAAGCAAAGAGAGAGGAGTACTAATCAACTCGAGGGAAATATGCATAAAAAATTCTTTGTAAAATTTCTTTTTCTCTTCTCTCAGTCATGGAGATGATTAGAGGACAAGGGAGATGGAATGCTCGGAGCATCTGCTTTCGCTTGAGCGCCTTCTTCCCTGTCGCCTCCTTGTTAACACAACTCTGAGTAGGGCTAAAATATCTATAGGTGAAGTTATGTACGTAGACCAGCTCCTGTCGCGTATTAAAAGGGAAAGTGCGGAGATGGAGATAAGGGTGGTAAATAAGACTCCGGTCCGACTCCTCCTGTCAAACGGAACAAGATTCAATTATAGTGGAGAAAATGTACTTAAGTTGCGTTTTTCTTTAATTTCATTCCCTTCGACTGCACTTAGCACGATAAAATTAAAGATCTCATTAGTTTCAAAAGTGAAATTAATTTGATGGATAATTTAATACGAAAACTGTGTAGGTAAGACATTCCTAATTTAGACTATAGCTTATAAGTATAGTGTATTTGTATCTGTATAACTAAATTATTGTTGACAAAGAAAAGGTGTGAAGTTAATTTTAGAGATACTATCTTCTAGCACAACCATTTTGTCTCACCGTAGAGATTTTATTCATTTGACATTTATACTTTAGTGCATTTGACAGCTAATTCTTGAATTTGATGAAAATACAGGAGATTCATATAGGAGCTTGAATCCAATAAAATATCTCCTCTGAATGTTACACCAAATAAATTGAAAAAAGAATTCACCGAAATAAATAAAGTGAATTGACAGGGAATAGAAATTGATACAATAAATCGGAAAGACATAATGTATCTGAATAAAAGAAATAAAAATAAGCATTTGGAATAAGTAGAATAGGTGTACATACATTGAAAAAATACGAAAAGAAATACAAAAAGGATATCGAAAACAATTATTGCGATTATGGTGTTGATAAATATTGGTCAACATCCCAAATTGGGAATATATTGCTTGGTTAAACTTGAAAATGCATCGGCGGAAATAAAAATATTATTCTTGTAGTTTCAATTTAAAATGGTCCGTGTACTGAAATAAAAGTAAAATTACACATGTAAATATATATATACTTTTTTACATTTATAAATATACTTTTTTACATTATAAATATACTTTTTTACATTATAAATATATATACTTTTGCAGACGGTAGTAATGATGGTGGTGGTAGTGGCAGGCTACACATTAGCCTGGCTCCCCATGAACTGTATGAACTTGGTCCTGGATCTTTTCCCGAGCTTGGTGGAAGAGCCGACACCAAGCTATTTTAAATATGTGTACGTCACTTGTCACTGGCTAGCCATGGCTCACACGACCTACAATCCTTTGATTTACGCCTGGATTAACTCCCGATTCCGAACGGCATTTAGAGCTACTCTGACCAAGGTCAAATGTTCCCTCCGCTGTTCCTGTCCCTCATGCCTCCCCTCCCTCTACTCCTCTAATAGTGCTGGTCGTAGGAGAAAGTGTGGAGGTGGCCAGCATTTATCAGGCTTTGGACACAGAGGTGGTCGTCATCGACGGGGTGACACCACCCTCACCACCTGTGGTTCATCCTTTAGTGACTCTCTCACCAATCTCCGACCAAATCAGACTCAACAGAATCATCCCAACACCAATCTTCCTCCGATTTGGACGTAATTTTTACCACAATGTTTTGTCTCTTATATGTCAACTCTCGTCATGCTCATATCTGTGCTCCTTGTTCTTTTTATTGTGATGATGCTTTCCCTATCGATATGTGAATGCTGTATGTTGTACATTTGTGATATTCCTACTATATATTTGTGATTCGGGTTACAGTTTATAGCTCACTTTTTTGCTTTTAACGTTACAGTGTATAAATATTAATTTTAAAATTTTGTGTTGTCGGTGGATTGATGTTCACGCTTTAATTTTTGTTTAAAATCACCAGCTTTATATTTCAACATTATGTATGTTGTACTTATTTGTTGTAAGCTTTTGTATTTATTTAAACTGATCTGTTGTTGATAATTTATATTAAAACAAATAATTCAGTTAATATTCTAGACCGTGGGTTTTGCATAGACATTTTGTCACATCGGTTGATTTTGTGTCTGTCAGTTCCTTGGAAAGTTGAAAATCATGTACTGTCACTATACTTAAATGTGAGTACAACGTACTTACAGCGTGTTGCATCTCCACAGTGAATTGTCTAATTATTGTACTGAAGTTTAATACACTAAAACTGAAGGTGTAGTATCCATTGATTGATCATAAGGTACCCTTCCTATGTGCCGTCATAAGTAGTTGATCGTCATCACGGCACTCATTATTACTGACACACCTTTCCGTCGACACTGTCCGGTTTTATATTATTGTAACTGATTTATGTAGTCATATTCGGCCACCGTTTTACCTCTTGGGCACAGTGATTTTTGGAATTTATACATTTTATTTTGGTGCACTTGTCACTTTTGTCAGCGTATTGTAACGGCATACTAAATTTGTATTGATACGGTTAGATTATGTATACGGAGGTTTGCAGTATCTTGTTACTTATAGTATCCAAGATATTATAATACTATATATTACATACATATATGTATGTAATAAATAGAATATTTACTAGGACACATATATATTGTGATGTTTTAATCTCCACCTGAAAATATGCAGATACAATTTATTATATAGTAGAAAACGTTTCGTCTGATTTCCCTTTCCTACCAAAACTTTTGTTTCTATAATAGCCATAAGTTGAGCCATTTCGATGGTTCGTTCATTCATGAGTCGTTCATTCATAACTTTATTAGCACTCACGTGCTCGTGCTTGGTTAATTATTACACAGTTACAGTGAACTGTAATTTAATACTACTCCTACGTTAATAGTGTGAATCGCCTCTATATTTTTGCTAATGACGTGAGTTTACATTAATAACGAAGTTCTAATGTTAAATTAATCACAATATATAAATCACAATACTAAACTTTTACTGTCGCATTTACAGATTTTGCACCTCCTAACTTGCATGAACTCACAAAATATAATGCTGCAATAACTTTTGTCCAGCTCTCTTTTGGTTAATGTGCAGTTGACAGAAGGTTTTGTCACATATATGCTCATGTGTCCCTGTCTATTATATCTACAAATTATCCACATCGGGATAGGTTCGAACCCTCTGAATGAAATGCAATATCAACAACGGTCAAAGCCACACGTCAGTATAATTCACCAGAGACAAGTATATTCGGAAAAGGACGGGCAGACGGTTGTAGTTTCCGGGTAGTTCTTGGTATTATTGGTATAATAAACTTTAGTTAAAAAATTGAAGTCGAAATAATGATAAAGTTTGAAAGTTTCATCAATCAAATAAGTACGTGCCTACCTAAATGTAGTATCTACAGATTGGGTGGAAACTTCAGTTGAGACTTTCTATCAGTACAGGCCTTACCATCAAAACAAAGACTCGCAGTATCTATACGTATTTACTTCATTTCCTCTCTGCTGTGCGAGCAATTTCGTCAGCGTAGAAGCAACTGTCAGCTGCAGCGTGGTCCATCGTTGACGTGAAACATAACCAGAAGATTATTATTGCCTCCTGACTTTGCGATCCGACGACGACACAAAAGTACAAAAATTCCCTTCTGGTTTCCTCCCGAGTTAAATACATATAAGTATGATTTAATCCGTCGTTATTTACTGTCGGGACCTTTATGTATTAAAAAATTTGTTACCAAGGTACATATATAGTTTATAAAGTTTATATATAAATACCTATTTAAAGCGTGATAATATATAAACAAAAAGTATATACACATGCACCGAGAAAATCCAATGTGTGGAGAGATGTACAATGTACAAATGTAATTAAATAAGTACTCGAGAGTTTTGTAATTTAATTGAAAGCCAAAAAGTGTATTCAGACTACTTATTTAGTCGCCCACTATTTTCACCAGGGTGGAATTCAAGTATCTTGTGCAGTGAAACCGATCTCTTTGATACCCAAATAGTGCTGCGGGCAACCTTGTTCTGCTATATTTTTAAAGAATCAATGCTTTCAGATCTGCAGGTAGAGAGATTTAGAACCTATCATTGTGAAATAATTCGCTGGAGGTCATTATTATATTTGTACGCGTCATGTACTTAGCTTGTACAGAAGTTTCAATATGGTGGATTTGAAATGTTTGCCTACCTTCGTCGGGGATTGTAATATGTATGTACAGTACAGTCAACTTCCCGAGTCCCCACACATTTAGCTCCCATAATCTACACTATTATGATTTTTTAATAATACATTTGTATACAACATTATTGTAGGAGCTTACATTCAAAGATATAGGATATCATACACATACGTATTTGATATATTGAAAAATACCGTTTACATGGTAAGCTAGAGATATCTATAGGTAGATACAGACAGAGCTACTTTCAGGACATTCGTTTGATCATCATTGTGAACACGGGAAATTTGCTAGTAATGATGGCTCAGCGAAGTCTGTATTTATTCTACGATGGACAATAGCAAAAGGTCTCTGTTCTTCCACATGAGAAGATATTTTCAGCAATTTTCTTATATATCTGTGTATGTTTTCATTTGGAAGCTATGGATGAAAGAATGCAATCGGTGATGGAAGAATTCTACGGGTTATTGCAATCACTGTTCGCTCTAACCCTAACCCTTCTGGTGAATTTCTGCTTGTGACACTGTTTTTTGTGCAGAGACATGTCTGTTTTTGTGCGGAAATACCTTTTTTTGTAGATATACGTACTTTTTTTTATTTATACAATTTCCAAATAATATTTTATACAAAGATATTCAATATTATGCTTATACGTATAAAAACATTCGTATTGATACGTATGTGAAAAACATTTGGGTCTATACAAAAATGTCTATTTTACCGTGTTTAAAAAAATATTATTATGTATATAAAACAGCAGGTGTTTATATACATAAATGCCATAGTTTTTATTACAAAAATAATATTTTCCCGTACGAGAACATGTTTGCAAGATGACGGTAAAATTATGTGATGACTATCGGAGCTTCCAGATAAAACAGTCAGTGAGAGTTTACCATTGTATCTCAAGCTGATGGAAGATCCGTTCCAGGAATCTCTAGGGGTAGTTTTCTTTTTACTTGAGGATTACTACCGGGAACTATACGAATGGGGAAGGCACTAAGAAAATATAGATTCCGGTATTGTGCATGTTATCTATAACTGACTATGTATCTACAAATATGAGGTCTTGTTGTTTCCTTTGACGAGCTATCATCCGGTGGATTAAGCAATGTTCATCAAGGACATGCATGATACTATCTATATACATTTACATATAGATAGATATACATATTACTACAGAAAGTAAATACTACAAGTATAGGAAGGAAATATAAGAACAACCTCTTGTGCTCTGCAAGGTAGTACACTTTTGGTTTTGTGTAAGTTTAATGACAGGTTTACGTTCAAGTTCTTCTGGTTCGTATTTTGTCATTATAAAGCTCATAACCTTATGCAAGGTCGTTGACAAATATCTTTCCTGTCATCAACACAAAGGAAGGCAATTACACTCATGATCATGATTGGGTTGAACATGTTATAGCTGCAGACTTTCCTGAAAAGATGTAAAAAAGGATGACGATTTTAAATATGACCTTATATATACATTCAAATAATGTATCTAGTAATATAAAATGCGCATACATACTATGGGTAATAGGGACATACACTTCAACAGTTTTATTCTTATATATTGTCTGTATACACATATTGTATGTAATCGTAGACAATTATTGTTGTTTACGTATTTATATACGGAAGGATAGCTCTATATTGAGAATACTTATATTATCCATGGATGTCAACTTTATCCTGTCTCTTTTTATAATTCTTTATTCAAGATGCCGTCTTCACCTTAATATTGCAATTACTTTTAGTGTTATTGCACTGTACGTATCGCAGTTAGTTCGTAGCAGTAAAAAGACCTTGCGTTGCTAATGCATAGCCATGTAACGATGACAATTATGATACAACACTATAAATAAAACAAAACGGTACGAATTCTATGTACATCAAAAATACCAGCAGCTTATATGCAATATATACATTATAATATACATGCACACACATAATGTAGCATATGCTTACATGATTAATTATAAGTAGTATAGATATGAAGATGAATACAGCAAATGCTTTAAATACATAACTGCTTCGAAGGATAAGCTTAAAAAATCAATATCAATGCCAATTGGGTAGGTATGTATATATGATTGTGGAAGCATATAGGTACATATCTATAGATCTGCTCTTTTTAGAAGTAAAGATTGTTGACGTAGCTATTACCTTGAACTTATAGAGATGCATTTGAATGTACGCACTTATAATTAGCCACTTGCTACACTGTATGATTATTGTATATTGTATTGTAGTTTAAAATCTATTCTTATCATATATATGCTGACTAAAGTATTCTAGTTGAGTTTTTGATAAAATCATAGATTTCAAATTTTTATATTATTCTCCTTCAGAACAAGAGTATTCTTTCTAGTCATTATTTTGGCAATACATATGTATGGCTGTCGCAGCGGTAGAGTTATGAAAAACATATAAATTAGTATGCAAATGGTACGGCATAACAACCTACATGTGCATCGGAGAAGATCAGTGTAGTCACAGTTAGCATTCAAACGTCACAGATGGACACTCAAACTGGAAGAATAAGATAAAGTGGGGTTTCAAATGGCAAGCGGGATTTCATTGAGCGTATTAAGTTTAAATGGGTTTAAGGCTCTTTTCCAAGCCCTTGGATTATATGAACTGATGGTTCTATATAGATAGATATAGATATATCTGTTTCGTTTCAGTGTCATATATGTGTGCTTACATTAAGTAAACCTATTGGTAGAAGTATAAATGGATTTTGCATAAGCTTCAACGCTGTTTGAGATACTGAGGTACCTATATATGCTTTTGTGGTACTTTGGGTCGTATATGGAAATTATGTGTATATGTGTGTTTTGCAATACTTTATATGAAATTCATATCTATATAAATTTTTACATCTAGTTTTTATATTTCTAAAAACATATTTACATAGGAATTATAAGTATTTAGAGATGATACGTAAATGCTTAAATGCATACTAGGAATGAGATACTCGTGTTTGATGCGGCGGTGTCCTGGTTGCATCCCATGCCTCGTAAAATTCCACGACTGCCATATTCTCTGGAGATTCTATGGAAATCCTTTTTGCACACATAACCGTCCTCTTGTCTCTAAGTGACTAGTTTCCGTATCCATAGTCTTGGAGACTAGAAAACATTTTTGTATCATTCTTCATTTCTCTTCACTGTATTCCATGAAGAGCGTACTAGTATAATATATAGCAGAAGCACAGTCGACGAGAGAATGTGCACACTTGCAGTGAATGCTAATCGGTCAAATGATCATCGCTTCTTCTTATTTGAAAGATGGATGTGGAAATCACAACGAGGGTTGCTGTTGAAAACCCTGGTAAGAGTTTGCCAGGACGTGTTCCAAATTACACGGATTTCCTTCTAAGAACCATGTTCTCTCTCCATTTGACCTTATAGGCATCCCCGATGTACACTACTACTCTTTTAGAAATAGCATTTGCGCCTGGAGATTATCAATCGGTTCTTAAGTTATACGGAAGCCTCCTGTTTGATTGTATTTTTGGTCTCTTGTGTGTGCACTTTCCTCAGGAGAAGTAGACCCTTCAGAGTAGTTTGCCACAAAGATGGCATGGATTTAACCTCAGGAGTTGTATTGCTTTAAATGCTCCACGATGCTCTTTCTATGGGTCTAAATTCAAGTCACCTGTTAATTTCATTCAGGAATTCTTTCTTTGGAATGGGCGGTATAAAAAAATTTCCATTTCATTTTTGCATCCTAAACACACATACATACCAAATTAATACAAAAATACCATAAATGCAAATAGAATAAAATATAATTACACTATAAATTATAAAAAATGCAAAGAATTATGTCAAAACACATTCACAAAATAATACATAGAAACCCTTTGGAAAATATATTCATGGGCTCGTAAATTGTCAAGTTCATATGACTTCGTAAAAATGTATTTATTCAGTCTTGTAAACTCAAAATCGAATCTCATTATACAAATAGATATTGTCGCAGTTGTGAGAAATTTTGTTTTCATTCAGAAAGTAGATATATGAAAAGGTTATTTAATGTGCCACCTGAGTAGCAAGAAGGAATAGGAACCAGTAGGAGGCTTGCGGAGCAGTTCCAGGAGGTTAGTAGGAGTAATAATGGGAATAAGTCATGCGATTCTCTTTGAAAAGCGACAATTGCTGTATGCAGACAGACGGGATCACGGGAAAAGTAGGACATGGAAACATAGGTAATGCAGCATGCTCCGCATATTTTATTCCCGTCTTTTTTACATAAACTACTTGTATAGTAATAAGAATTTTGTCATCATGGGTGAACTCACAATAGGCCCGTGATTAGTTGCACAATCAATGCTCTGTAAAGTCTGCACGCATATTTTCTATTGTCACTCGCTCTCGTCTTCGCGGTCTTCATCACATTCTATGTACTACATTCTAATTATTAACCATTCATTCCTTTACATATGTTCCACATTCATGTCTTTATGGACTCGTGATCTCATTTAATTGAAGGCGACAAAGCTCAGTCATTAGACTAAAACCCTTATAGTAAGAACTTGTATGTATGTACGCAGCAAGCTTATTAGACGATTTCAATCTTGATTCAATTTATGCAACGTGCTTTGTCTTCTTTCAGTTCGGAATATTTGCTGAAATTCTTCCGCTTAAATAGTTCTTAATATGGTATTAGTATTTCAGGCAAAGAGTTCCGTAGTAAATTCCAACAATTCTTCAGAACGTTATATCTAATCTCCAAGAATTTGCTCACAGTACATATTTGCTTCAAGCTGTTCTTCAATACATATTATGCAAACAATTCCTAAACAATTTTGCACAAGCAATTCAAAAACTCCGTTCAGAAAGGTAGCTCTTCAAGTATTTGCACGACAGTCAATAAGCAATTTCAACTCTGGTAACAATAAGATTTCACATGTGTGAATAATAAAAAGACCAAACTGTATACAATTTTTGTAGCTTCAATTTGTACATTTCTCAAAACTCTCTCGTGTATACTTTAATCTACGACCTGACTTACAAAGCGATCACGATCAACCAACACACCCCAATGAGTAATCACAAGCATGAAAATTCCGGACAAAATATCTTTTTTTAAACAAATATTTGAGCAAAAATGCAATTTGTCCTGCAGTGATATTCAGTACACTGCGTACTTTTACATATATAAGACCTTTATATGATATGTAAAGATCGCTTTGATCTCCAAGTCGAATGTTTGTCACGCATCGGATACCACCAAAATTAAAGTATTTTGTCTTGGGGATTTTATACGGATCTTATCTATATTTGAATCAATTGCACCGTCATTGTTCTACTTTTGGTGTTTTCATGTGAAATGGGATGCTTCCAGGAATGATGTTGTCAATAATAGTAGTACGTTTTTACAGTTTTTTCGTATTCTATTACTTTTTTCTTATTTACTTAAACTTCATATAATATAATACTACCTACCTTCCAACTCCAAGAAAGGTTGTTGTTTTGAATCCAATCTTCATGTGACATGCAATATTTTCCAGAATTGTATTCCCTTTGAGTGCTTCAGTTTATATGTATGTATCTTTGTAAGTTCAAATGTTACTATGATTTTAACAAGTATGTACTTACATAAGATTTAGTGTTTTGATTCACATTTTGCAACCGGAAGCGTGAAAAAGAGCGTTTTGCGGAAATGCAACTTCTGTACTCTGCGGGATAAAAACTATTTACAGATTTTGTAATATAACGAGGAATGGGAATCATCATTTTTTAAGTTCAATTCTCATTTTATAGAACGTACATACACATAAATACATTTTATTTTGTCCAATGTACATATGTGTATATGTTACCCAATGTACACATTATATTTTAAGAGCATATTGCGGATACAGCGAGAGGAGAAACAGTTTTTTGCAAATTTTTCCCGCACAGAAAGCATATGTGAAATAATGAAAAAGTAGAATAAAGCTGCCTCAATAATAAATTTTGACGCCATTGTCACATCAACATCTGTCATGTCAGGAGTAACAAGAGTGACGAGGTAACTCTGTTGAATGTTTCAGTACTAGAAGAACAACGTTGAGAAAGCTTGCTTTCTCGTGGTATTGTAATGAAATGAGTAGCACATGTGTGAGCTCTTGTATGTGCTTTGTCGTGCGAATGGGAGAAAGCTTCGCTCCGGGGTATTTCTTCACTTTCATTTCTCTTTCGGCTTTTCGGTACACTTATAAATATATCTATGTGCTACTTTTTACTATTAAGGATCAAGACTTTACAGCGTTTCTCTGCGAAGGAAAATTTGGTGTAACAAATAAAAAGGAAAAAAATCCAATGTAATAAATATAAGGCAATTACTGATTTCTCTTGAATTTGTGACAGAACTTCCTGGTGTCTATAAAGATAATGTCGTGCAATGTGTTATTTTTTATATTATGTATGTACTTATATATTACAAGTTTACAAGTATGTTAGTTTATACTTGGATGTTGTAATAAGTTGTAACAGCTGGGAAATTATTTGTGAGTTATTTTTGCCGTTTTTTTTATACTAAAAAAGCAGTATTTACTTTTTTGTACTTTTCGCGTAACTCCTACACTCTTGCTGAAGTGATGGATTACTCATCTTTATTGAGTTTTTCATGTTTACCTTTTATTTTTACAGCCTGTGTTATTCTTTTACTGTTACAAGATATTTCGTATATTTTTACCATAATAATTCCTAGCTTTAGGCATCTTTGGTGGCTTTATTTATTTAGGTTGTTTTACATAGATACTCTTTGCCGATTTTTCAAGTCAATATAATTTCTTGGTCGTGTAAATATTTAGGTCATTTTATAGACAGTGTTGTAAATTATTTAATTTAATGTTGTATACATGTATAATGTATTTTTCATTTTTTAATAATCATCAAGGAATTAGACTCCTTATTTTCAGTAATTTTTGTAATCCTATTATAGCTGTAGTTTTTTAAATGAAGTATATAACTTGCTAATGTTTTAAATTATTGTTGTTGTTGCTGTCATTGAAGTAGCCTTAGGGTATGGTTATATAGAAACTTATCTTTTGGTCTTGGTCTTGTTGGTGAGGGTATTTGAAATTATTTAAAAAACTTGTATGTTTACACTTCCTGCCCTTGAACAATTTCTTGGCTACAGGTCTTTATTCTATGCTGATTGTAGTAATTTTATCTATATTCATGCATTTTGCATATATATGACATTCGTTAAAATCCAAAGTTTGTGAGTATGCATTATTTCGTTTACTTATATTATTGTTAATCAATCTACTTTCAGATGATCAAGATGATGCTGACAGTCGTCATTGTATACACTATCTCCTGGCTTCCCTTCAATATAGCTATGGTAATGTTTTTATCATGATTTTTATTTGTTAAATATTATTTTGCCAATTAATAATAATTAAAATTCTTATTGTTAGTATTACGGTAATAGTTTTATTCAGTCCATATGCTCAAAAATAAATTAAAAGTAAAATAGCTTATAATAAACAAATCATAAAATAGTTTATAAATTAAGTATAATTAATAAATAATCACTAAATTTATAATATTATAATAACTAATAATATTTATATTGAACCAAAACGATTTGAAGCATTGTTTGCTTATCCAAAAGTGTAATATAAAAAACTTATCCAACCTGTCATGGTGTTTATACTTATAATTGCTCTCACAGGTCCTTCAAGATTTCATAAATATTTATGAGTGGGAGCCCCTTCGTTACTTACATTTTGTGATACATTGGCTAGCGATGTCGCACACGGTGTGGAATCCAATAATTTACTGCTGGATGAATTCCCGTTTCCGCGTGGGATTTCGCTCCGCCGTCTCCAGATTTCCAATAATCAACAGACTGTTTCTGGGCTACCGGAGAGATGAGTTTGTACTTGAGAGGAGAGGAACGACATCCACGACACAGTTCACCTTTGTAGGTGGTAACAATAGGATACTAAATAGAGGGTCTTCCATGATCTCGAACAGAACGACGTTCTCGGATGCGGGTTTCACTGGTAGTCCGCACTTGATAACAGATAGATTATTAGGAGAGAGATCAAGGAATTCCACGGGGAGCAACAATAACAGCCCCTTTATTACCAATGGTGACAACCGTAGATCATCCTTGTCCATGAATCCCAGATTAAACAATAACAGTTCCTCTCCATTTAACACCGTGGTGAGCTGTAATAAGTCCGACTTTTACAATTCTCCTGGCGGTGGTCATGTCACTGAGACCACTGACCTCACGGCACCCGCTGGTACCCATGGAAATAATCATAATTATAGAAGAGGGAATACAAGGAGAGAATCAATCACGGAATCCTTTATGTGAAGAATTACATGTTTTCCATTTATAAAGTATTTAAGTAATTACTATTTTTTGTAAAATTCAATCCAGTATTTCATAGTTTAGCTATATACATCGTTGTATCTGTACTAGATAAACTATAGTAGTTGTACATACATACATATATACTAGTATTACGGAACTTAGGGCTAGTCTAATTGTTGTCGTAGCTTGTACTTTTACATTGTAGAAGTTTATTTGTATTGCTGTCTTAGCTAAATCTGGTAGTTGTAGTTGACTACTTGTACATAATCCTATAATTGTAAAAGGGTGTAGCCAGCAGGAAGTATTTTAGTATTTTCCCAGAGAGAAAATAGTCGTACCTCCACTTAGATCTCCTTGTCAAAGAAAGTGATCTTTTTTCTTCCTTTGTGTAATGTTAACAATAATACACCCACATATGCGGGCTTGTTTCCGGCTCTCTAGTTCTTTTCCATTACCCGCGTACTTACACATATGACGTACTTTATCATAATGTATTGTACACTATTGATGCCCACAGAGGCATAGAGAAGTCCAATTCTCACAGCTCTATAGGATTACGGAATCAATTATTGAAGTATAAGAGGATTCGCATTCTTATTGTAGTTTTGATGATGATTCACACTCTAGTTCTTGTAGTTTTCATACCCTTTAAGGATAATGCAGTGCCAACTCTTAACGATTACTCTTTTTATTATTATTATTATATGTGTGTCATACCCTTCGCATACAAATGCCTCAATTAAATTTCGTGGAATTTACTGCTTGTAGGAAATACGCATCCGTAACTTGTAGATATGCATTATTATGTAGGACACTTTATGAACTATGTATTTCCGGTAAATTGGCGAGAGGGTGAAGCTTATTCTACAGCCAATTAACCGGGAAATTTATAGAATTATTATTGAAAACCCTGTTTATATAGTTTAGGATCGATCGTTTAAATAATATTGTCCGGGATTAAATATTGTCATTCAGTCTAATGTCGTGCGACAAATCGTTATCATGCGTAGGCGTAATACTTGTTTTTTTTATACAGAAAAATTATTTGGGATGAAGTTTTATACTTCTGCGAATATGGGTATTTAAAACATAAGTACAATGTACCATTTAACTACTAGATTATTGGGTTCCCATTTAGAGTGCACGCCAATTATACGATTTTGTGCTCTTCGGTGCACCTCAATGTTTTGTTTTTAATGAACATCAATGGTATTTTTTTCAATGCACATTCACGGTATTTCTTTCAATGCACGTCATTGGTGTTTTTTTTTCAATGCACATCAGTGGTTTTTCTTTCAGTGCAAGTAATTTGTTTTACCATTTTCATTTCAAGTCAGTAGTTCTGTTGTCTTCTCAGCTCTCGGTACTTTGAGCGGGACGATTAGTTTTTATAGAACTTCTTTTACTCTTTTAGATAGTCTCACTGTGTTGATGTCCATATTGTCGATATTATCTGAGTAGCATATGTTTGGTACCTGAAAATATTCTATGAGAATGATCAGACGATTCCACCGCAGTTCAATCGATTTTACGAAATATTAAGTTCTTCCATAATGCTTTGACTATAAGATTGGCATATACATAATATATATTTTTTAATTTGCACGAAACTGTTCTAGTCGTAAGATTTCAGCTCTTTTTTGTGAACTGCCTTTTTGTACTTGGCGTTAAAAGAAATAATATTTTATATTTTGCATGCTTTTGACTGAGAAAGTATCCACCCACAGAGTATCCTGTATATAGTTTATGTGCGATGTCAGGGTTGAAATAATCGCAAGGTGCATTTGTCGATTGAGTAGAATGAACTCTAAAAATATGTGCATATGTATACTAATACAAGTATACTTTATGCCTTCATATAGAAATAGAAAGCATAGTATAAGGTATGTATGCAATTATTTACTGCAATTATTATTATTATTGTATCTAGGAATGTGAGTGCAGATTGTAGCAAATTTTATTACATCCACGCTCGCCGAAGTAACACTAATCGTGCACCTTAAGCCTGGACGATTAGCTTTAATGAATCATGACGGCAAACGGCAATTTATACACGTACAACGTTAAAAACATGATCTACGATCACTCACCAGTATAAATATATTTAACCAATTATATAATCTGCAAGGTCAGGTGTACCATTTGTATTAGCGGAGCTGATCGAATAAAAATATTACTCTCACTGTTCAATGTCCTTAAAACGGTGTAACAATTTAACTATTAAATAAAAATGTGTGCTTATTGTAAGAAGTAATAATAAAATTACAGTCTTGAAAAGAAAAATAGGTTGGACAAATATATTTATTGATGTTAGAGAATGTATTTATCGATGTTAGTATTGTATGTACCTTATATATTATACCTATGTGTAGTTTACACCCCGGAGTATTGATAATTGATTATACCATTGTTGATTGTTGGGCTCGCAACACAAAATAATTATGTAGATCTATACTTAATCATGCATAAAAATAGTCTCGTAGTGCTGGTCAGTGTATACCTTTAACGTTCAAATTTCCCTGTAAATGTACTTTTAAAAAGGTAATTATACGTTGTGATCGATGTGTACCTCTAACATTAAACTTGAATCATGCAATGTAACTTGTGTGCAATGATGTAAATAGAACTATATAGTAGAGATAATTGTAACTATATTTATTCAAATATCATGAGTATACGTGAGTTTGTTTAATTATGAATTTAATTATTTGTTATTTAATAGTGAAATGAAATGTTAGATTTGCATGTGTGTATAAAAAGCCATTATAAAATAATATCTCATTGTGAAGCCAAAATATTAAATAAGAAGCTGCACGTATACTTATACTTATATGTACTTATTGTTATAGATTTAAGTATTTAGAATCATGTTAGGAAATTATTTTAAATGTATGTACTTTCATTTACATTATTGTATTATAAATTGACAAAATAAAGTACGTGACTCGGTGCTGTTTTCAAATCTGTACAATATCACGGTTAATATGAATTTCCATTACAAGTGGCATGCCAAAATTAAATGTGTGAACGAACTGCAGGAACGTGGGTGCAATTTAAACTTCAATTCATGGGAATGTAATTCTTAGAGTTCAGAATATTGAATGACATATACCTATAGGTATAATAAATGCATGTTTTTATGCAGTATACACTTTTATTTTCATTTAGACATACATCATATGATATTGATATATAACATCTCAAGAAAAACTGACTATATTTAGATTTTGTTCTTGGTCAAGTAAGTTTCATTGAAAAATGAGTAATAATGAGCTGCTATTTGCTAAAATATAAACATTCAACAACTTATCAGCCCACAGTGTAGTATGAATGTATAATGATTACATATAGTTTCCGCGTAAATGCAAATCTGAGAATGCTTCATGCAGCAAAAAGTAACAGTATTTTATACGCGACAACAATAAAAAAACCAGTTCTTCACGTTAGCCACACTTCATGTATAAAGCATACGGAGTCATTATCAAGATCTGGTCAATCTGCCCTTGCTCATATTTTTAAGAACAGAATTGTGTGTGTGTGCTATCAACAAATAGTAAGTTAAGTTTTTACATCAAAGATGCTCTCTTTCACTTTCATGTATCTATATGTATGTATGCTTTTTATATACTCCAGCATATGTATATGGCATCAATATTGCACTAAAAACAAGTTGACTATTGTCTCTGCTCTACGATTTACCTTCAACTTCTGCTTAAAACTATTGCAACACAGTTAGATGTAAAGTTATTTTCGTGACGTCACGTAACTACTCTACCATTACTATATACAAGTATTTATTTTTATGCAGTTGATTACTTTTTAGTATATTTATAACAACTCAGTTTACTCTGCAGTACACAAATATATTGATTTCCTTGTCCACTTTAATTATCTGATTAAAAGTCAAGCTCAGAGTACAACATACATACATATAGGCAAGTAAGAGAAAGGCTTAAGGACATCAATATTAAATTTCGTTAAGTAGAATGTAATTATATGTATACATGGATGATAATTTTTTTCATGTATTTTTAGCCGGTTAACCTTTGGGTGTAGGGAGTGAGCACACTTTTGTTTGACTGACATCAATGCAACTTGGTCATCCAAAAGTTGTTTCGTTTGGTGATCATATAATATAATATTAAATAGGTAAAAAGGATTCCAGGTTATGACTTCCAAACCTATTACTTTAGAATGTTCATTCCAATCCAACATCTTGACCTGCAAAGTCTTTTTCACAATTCTCTCGCAAAGTTGACAAGTCCTATTTTGTGCTTTACTTTGCTTGTGGCTTCAAGATGCGTCTTGTAAGTTAAATTTTCAAGGTGTCTTGATACTAACTTTTTTTATGCTTTCCAAACGTTTCTTCCACAAGACGGTTTAAATTTAACCGAGTATTTAAGCTCCAGACAGTTTAATTAAACCGTAATTAAATACAGTTTAGCTATCCATTTTTTAATTGGTTTATACATGGATCAATTAAGACAAGCTTTATTATTTATTATACGCGAGCTTTCAGTATCTGATACCATCTTCAGGCGATATAGCAAGTCCTTATATAAAACACCATATTATATAAAACACTTTCTTTTATATATATAAAAAATACAGATTATTTTGTCATCGTTTTAAAGTTGTTAAGGATTCATTTGGAAGTTATTTAGGATTTATTGTGACGTTGTGTAGGATTTACTTTGAAGTTGTTTAGGCTTTATTTTGACGTTGTGTAGGATTTACTTTGAAGTTGTTTAGGCTTTATTTTGACGTTATTTTGTATAAATAAATTTATTCAGTGTTGTATTTACTTCGTATTTAATTTATATGTTTATTGCATTTAATTTGATTTTTTGAATATTTAATTTGAAATTTTTTATAATTAATTTGAAATTTTGTGTATTTAATTTGAAATTTAATATATAATTTGAAATTTTGTGTATTTAATTTGAAATTTTTTGTATTTAATTTGAAATGTAATATAAAATTTGAAATTTTTCGTATTTAATTTGAAATGTAATATAAAATTTGAAATTTTTCGTATTTAATTTGAATTTATTTTGTTTATTTGGTATTTATTTAGAATACCAAATATATATAAATACAATTTGAATTTGGTCTGTATTTATTGTTTTCTTAATTAATTTGAGAATATTTTGTATTTAATTTGTATTTATTTTTTTATTAATTATTTGAGAATATTTGTATTTAATTTGTATTTGTTTTTATTTATTAATTTTAGAATATTTTGTATTTAATTTGTATTTATTTGGTATTTATTTAATAATTTCGTAACAAATTTGAATGTATGTTAAATGTATTTGTACTGAATTGCATTTAATATTTTTTAGCTACTGCTGTCATTGTGCGTGTGCATTGGAATTGCATACGTAAACCCTCAATCGGCTGCCCCTACCACCAGCAGTCGACGATCAGCCGCAGAAAATCTACAATCAGTGGTTGCGAATGTTAGACAATTAAGAACCAGTGTCACGACGTTGGTCTCCCAAGTCCGAAATGCAAAGGCACAAATTAGAGGCGCTTTCCGCAGAGGATCTACAAATTCCACTGGGTCCAGTCGTGGGGGCTTGCTTCGCTCGGTAACGTCAAGAGTAAGTAATTTACTCAGCAGGAGGACCGAGACCACAGCAACTACAGCAAATTCCAGGGGTAGTGGTTTGCTGGCTGGCTTGTTAACCCGTAGCTCTACCAACAGCGCAAATAATGCACCCAGGCGAGGACTCTTGTCAAGATTGTTAAATCGTGAAACTACTACACGCCGTAGTGTACTCGGGAGAGTCTCATCAAAAGTATCGGGTTTGTTAAGCGCGGCATCTAGAAATTCTGTCAGCAGTGGCAGCGCTACCAAGCCAGCTGATAGCACTACCGGTTCCGGAACAAATCGCCGAGGCCTGCGTAATCTGCTTTCGAGAAGGACCTAAACTTGGGCGTGAATAAAGCAATTCGTCTTCTCGTGTATCTGTGTATGTACATAATTGTTATTAAATTTTTTATCGCAATTTAAAAAAAATATTTAAACATTATTTATTTTCTGGTGACAAATTAAATCAACCCCTCGCAATTTTTTCGATTTAATTCAGCGAGCATAATATCGTAAATATTTATTTTCAACTCCATTTAAAACTATACAGCGAAATGCATGTAATTAATTATAACAATACGGGATTCACAATGATCAGTAGTTTATTCATTGCACCTCTTCCAACTTGGAGCGTTGTATGTACAATTGATAATAATAAGTGTTTACAAATATTTGATATTTACCTCTTAACAAGTTAGTTAACAAGTACAATTTCTAAACAGTTATTTTATAAAATCAGTACAAAAATCTATTTGTTTTTGTTGTGCTATGGAGTTTCTCCTCCCCCAAAGCAATACATTAAATAATAACAAGCCAGTCTTAAGATTGGAGTACAAAGTGCAACAATAGCAATCAAATACAATATGCTGAAGCTGCACCATACAATTCAAAAAATTGTCAACAAAGCACATTACAATTCATACTACGTAGGAGCTACACGAAATAGTATTAAATTTTCAGATTTCCAGAGACATCTTTTTCAAAAAAATCTATATCACATTTGAATAATATCCGTTGTATAGAATATAAGCATCTATATAAATATTATTTATATTATATACAAAACAGTCATGTAGTAAAATGCACATTGATTACTGCGACTGTAGATAATGCGGGATTCCCAAACGAGTATCTATACACTGTTTACTATCTATAATTGCCCACTATAAGGAAAATCTCGCTATGGAAAAAACGCATATGTATTATACAATTGTGTTGTGATTCCGTTCATGCAAAACAAGTTTATGTGGTACAGGTGATCTTGTGAGGGAAAATTTAGCATCTATAGTTGGCATCTTTGCTGAGGGATCCAAGGTTACTTCGAACCTTTGAATAATATGCACTAAAAAGATAAACATCTGATCCCTAGCAACGGTTTCTCCTGGACAAGCTCGTTTTCCAGTTGAAAAAGCAACAAAGCCATTGTGCTTGATGACGTGCTTTTCATCCGGAGTTAAAAACCGCTCAGGCTTGTAACTATACGGGTCATCCCAAACTTCCGGATCATGATGAGCAGCGTAGATATTGGAGAAAATTACTGTGCCTTTGGGAACCACGTATCCACCCACGTGAACGTCCTCCAGAGCATAATGCGGGATGCCTACTTGACTTACAGAGGAACATCTGAGGGCTTCGTTTAGAACTGCTTCGGCGTATGGCATACTGTAATTTTAATAATTTTATTCTTTTTTTATTCAAGTATAATATATTTATTATATTATTTATTTTTCATTTAACGATTTATTTGGTATAGTAATATTTTTTTTCGTTAAAATTGATTTTTTTATATATTTTATTGTTAAATTATTTAAAATAAAATAAAATATCAAGAAATTTTTTTTTAAATCAAGTTTATATAATTATTGATAAATATATAATCACACTTAATTTACTATTAGGATAACGACTTTGAAGCATTTCATGTATGGAAGATTGATGCCTTTAGTATAATAATTGTAAAGTTTAAAAAATAATATAACTCATAATATTTACCTTTTACGATGCTCCAACGATGGCACTTCATCCCCAATTATTTGGTCGATTTCGTTTTGAAGTTTCTTCTGAGCTGGAGGGTTCAATGCCAAATACAATAAAGTCCATGATAAAGTGGTACTGGAAGTTTCAGATCCCGCAAAAAATAAATCCACCAACACGGTTTGCATGTTTTCCTCTATAAATTCACACCACAAAAATTATTTACTGTACATATCTATAGGAACTTGAAATTGCTCATTAAATTCATATCATCACGATAGATTGTTCAGACTCATGCAGTCTTACCTCCCAGCTTTCCCGCAAATGAACTCTCAATGTCCTCCGTGCGATTCTTTAATTCCTCAAAATAAACGTCGGTGAAGTGACGACGAACTCCGTCAACATAACTCTCACGCTTTGCCGCTACAAAATCTCGCACGAAATCATGCAAAGCTAAAGCTGGAGCTTTAAACTTATTGAAGCCACTGAGAGATGGGAATGTGGTGGCAACCCATGGAAAGAACATGACTCCTAATTTATTGGACTGGGAAGTTCCTCTGCAACAATATCAGATATTACATTATATTGAAATTAAAAAAGTTAAAAAAAAAAGGAATATGGCTTTACATATCGTGTAACTTTAGAGTGGCTTCTATTTATCGAATATTATTTTTGTGTATATAATTGAAGTACGTTATTAAATTGTTTACTCTGCGATGACGTCGATGAGATGAAGAAGTTTAGGGTCATCATGGGAAAACCTCTCGCCAGCGATGATCGTCCACAGGACATTAACAACTGCATAGTTAAACTTGTGATGCGTTGAGACGGGTTTCCCAGCCATTGGAATCAGCGCCTTTATTAATTCCTGTGCCTCCTCAACAATAATTGGCTCTAAGCTCTGCTTTCCGAACCCAAAATCCTTCAGATTCTTGATTGTAAATTGCCGATGCTCCTTCCAGGCTGGACCATCATGTAGAGCCAAACCTTAAAAATCACGTAATAAATTACATCACGCACATTAGCCAAAAACGTTAAAAAACAAAAATGTTACATTAGTAGGCACGTTACTCCGTGTTTACTCTTTTAGTATAACGTAGCTGACGTACATCAAAAGGTTAACGAAAGGTTAGCAAATGTTTTTTGTTGAACAGTAAACGCTGTTAGTATGTACAAGAGCACGACAGATGAGTAACGATATCCATTCTTATTAGTTATTCGTTATTAAATCAGTTTCAAACAACTGGACTGGAAATACCTCTATAGTTTCCATTGCAAAGAATCTTCACTGTCTCCATTCGAGGTCGCCCGCATGCTGTGGCGTTACTGAATGCTTCTTTTATCAACTGTGAGCTGTTGATCATGACACATCTGCAATGTTAAATTAAATAATTTGTTTAGCCCACAAAAATTTTAACTCATACTTTACTTACACATGTTTTGCTCTATAATAATTGTCAGTTTACCTTATTTCTTAAGTATTTACATCTTAACTTATTTTGAAGGTTGGGTTAGACTTATCTGTATTTAAACTTATCAAAGAGTGGCTTTCTGATTTTTTGCTTGTTTGGCTTTTTAAAGCTTAAATTGGACTGTACGCTTGGACTAGACTTTTTAAAGCTCAGATATAATAAAACTTCATAAATTTGAAGCCGTAAACTAACCTGTAAGAGCCCAGATCAAGTGAGAATATTTTTCCAAGTTTTTCTCCATATTGTATAAGTTTAGACGTCATTCCATAATCCCCTGCTAGAGCCAAACTGGCGAATGCGCCTACAACTGGCAATGACAACGGTCCTATAAAATAAATACAAATGCAAATTTTAATAATGACAAATAAAAAATCTTTACTGACACTTGAGTTAAGAACAAATTTTAATCTGCCATAAAATTTTTAGTAATTTAATTCGCTTGGATTTTACAAAAATGTTTTTTTCAAACAAGAACATTTCCATTTCCTAAAATAATATAAAAATAATGTCAATTAATTTCTAAAATATTTATGAAATTGCAAAAAATCTTACCTGGTGGGTATTTGTCCGGTTTATTGGAATTCACAAGGTATGTGAACAAACAGAATAAAATAGCTACTAACACAAGCTCCGTAATCATTTTTAATAATTTATTTCTTATCAATTTTTGATGATTTAATTCAGTTTTTAGAGTTTAGCAAGAGTTACAAGGATGTACTCACAAAGTTGATAGCTGTGTAAACTTGAGAATAAATATTTAACTACTGCAGCATAAAACGTATTTTTTCGCACTACACAAGAACATCATCTTATACGTCGAATTTTTAGCAAACTGGCGGAAAATAGGCTTGTGCGCGTATTTATACATGGAAATGATCCCCAGAAGGTGGTTTAACTTTTAATCTCTATAATAAAGGCATTTTGAGACAGAGTCCATCGTTTGCATATTAAGTTTGATCGTACCCAACAACTCTCATTGTTAGGTTTTCACAGCGATGAATACAGGTAGATGCATAAGAAAAACGTTGTTTGTTGTTGCGTGCCCCAATGAAATAAGGATTTTTTGTTTTTGTTGACTGAATTGTGTACAAAAACATAAGCTAGGCAAGACCTGTAACGTCATTTAACTCTTCCTGGGATTCCCAATCGCCAGTAACAACTTCTTCATCTTTCTCGCTTCCATATATTATACATAGGAACTTGCTATACAAGTTTATGAACTATACCAATTTGACTTATCATTACTGTGAGTTTTTTGTACCGTTACTCTTTCACCTCCGATCCGGATTCATTATTTAGTTATAACGGTTATTGATGGTTAGAGCATGTCGAAGAAACAACAACGATGCGATCCGTATTTACAATACTCTCTACATTGATGACGTCGATGAAAATATATATAAAGTTGTTGCCAAAGAAAACTATAGAAAGTATTACTTCAAGTCTTTGAATTACAATTTAAGTGACGTTCAATGGTACCAGCAGTATGTCAATCTCAGAATCAGCTGACGACAGCAATTCTCAATAAAACGTGAATTTTGTTGTTGTAACATTTTTTTCTCACTTTTAGTCATTTCATATTTATTTTCCACTTATTTCACTTGTTTTGCCTTTATTTAATACATATTTTATTTATTGTTCATTTATTTTGTATTTATTTTAATTATTTCGAATTTATTTTGCATTCATTTTATATATTTTACTATGATTTCCTTGCTATGGCATGATAGTTTCAGATTAATAATGAATAAAGTTGATTCGAAAAAAAATATTTGTAGCAGGTAGACAGTTTGAACAAACGTATTTGTGAAATCTCCATTTGACGGGTGCGATACTTTACGGGTGAACACATGAAAACTCTTGCAAAATTAATGATTAAAGTAATAATAAGTTATACGTGCATTAAAACATTAAATAATGTGTTTGGAAGAAAAATCTAATGGAAGATTCGCATATAAACTAGTTTCATTAAAACTTTTCACAAAAATGATAACAATTTAAGACTACAAAACCTGCTGCTGTCACTGGAATTCCAAGTAGGTTTGTAAACATTAAAATGTTTATTTTTCAGATACTTTCCTGGTATAATATAAATATCTGCTCTTGAAAAGATGCAACAAGGGTAAAATCCAGCTAAATAATACTAGTGACAACAACTTCTGCGACTTTCCACAAGTAAACAATCCCGATATGACCATCAGATTTATTCCAGAGGAATTCCAAGTGGATGAGGAAGGTTAGGAACAACTGTGTACATAAAAACAAGCGGAGATCTTATAAGATGGTATTTATTCAATTTATTTGATGTTCCATGCATCCTAACATGTAACTCCAAGAAACATCCACAGCTCACGAATCACGCAGTTTAATCTTATGGTCAAATGTCTTCGGATTATCAGACAAAAATCAACAAACATAAATAAATAGAAGTCTGGAAGTCGGTGAAGGCTGCAACATGTTATATGTAATATTTCCAACCGATAATATTTAAAGAGGTTATTCAAGATCAAAAATAAATAAATACTATATATGCCAATAACAACAAAATACTTATGACATAATGATGAGCCAACTATTTTCCGCACGAAGATGTGTAAACATAAACAGAATTTCCTCGGTAATTGTTTTCCTAAGGCAGTGGCGTCTCTAATAATAATTAGAAGTTGTACTTGTTTTGACTGTTCGAACTCAGCAATCAGGATTTTCCTTTTTTTAAAGGTCAAAAAATAATATCCGTAAGTAAACTCTGCAATCTGTTTATCATTACATTCTCCATCGTAACTCCACCAAAACCTTGAAAATTCTGCGCATTTCTGACATGAAGAGTTTCCAGGAGTAGTCTCACCTTACCCCGTGCACAATATTAGCTTTAGGACTTGATCTCTGTATAGTTGCTAATCTGATATATTTTGCATTGATAACCGAGCAAAGATTCGAAAAGATTCCATCATTCTCAGAAGCGTGGTAAGTAAGATTAAGATTTATTGCTAAGCTACTACAAAACCTAGGAACAACCTTCATTTTATTGTCTCCGTGTAGGAAACGCACAAACTAAGGTGTAACGAGTACTACCGTAAGACTGTAGTAATAACATAAAAAGCTTGTAGCAAGTTTCATTGTTGTTGTGGCAAGCTTTTAAGTTAAAAAATACGATGCGAAAAAATTATTCCTGCACATTAGAACTAGTAGTAGGATTGCTTTTCAATAATGATTGCAAAACCACTTTTTGCTTCACTTCAACTCTTGGCCACACAGCCGGCGTATTTTTACAAATTCCCAAACTCAGGACATGCTTTGTACATAATGTATAGCTATATAAGCAAATTGCTGAACATATTTACAGCAATCATAATGACAAGTTTGATGATAGCAAATCTCGAAAATACCCCTGACCGTATGAGAATTGCAGAAAACATGCAATTTTAAAACTTTCTACATGTCGAGGATGATGGGCTAAAGTACGTGATCCTCAGTCTCATATACATCGCCTCTCGTCGTTCTTGCAGATTCGTTTACAGATACATTGCTTCTGGCTTCTAGCAGATCATTTGCATTAGCTTCTACTTCATTTACAATTCGTGGTTTGAATTCAATATCGAACTTTAACCGTTCGATTTGAGCACAAGTATTCATGTACAAGGAAATCAGCTGTATTTGCTGGCCTGCCCGACTAAATATGTCTTTAAATCGCCAACTATTTGTCTTTTTCCGACAGTGCCAGCGACATTCAGCAACGTAAGTGAGACATGATATACCAAGACAAATAACCAATAACCAGAAGCCTCCAGTCAAATGCGATATTGTTAGTTTTTTGGGTCCAAATCCTTCCATAACTTCTGTGAAGTTTGTGTCCTTCTCCCATTGATATCTTCGCTTCCTGATTAATTCCCAGTCCATCCTTTCCCATTTCTTGACCAATCCCGAATCATGCCCCATGAACAAAATCTTGTCAAAATTAGTCCGAAAAATTGCTCTTTTCTCCAGCACCCAACCGCACGGAATGAAAAATGTAAAGGAAGGTGCACCAATGACCTTGCTCCTGCCCGCTCGATCCGTAAAATTGCGATGACTATTGTAATCCGAGAAACTTTGCCAGGAAATACATGCAAAATTACTGGTCGCAGCTCTATTAAAGCATTCAAAAGAATCTCGGATCAATTCCATGTTTTTGAAAATCTTCACATATGTTGGTTCAGTGGAAGTAGCGAATACAGCGTAAGCAGCGCCAGCAACATAATTTAATCCCCATGTAAAATCTTGGGATTGAGCAAGTTCCTCAAAATTTTGGGGTATTGTAGTTTGCTCGGGAAACATAAGAAATCCAAATAATTTAAATCTGTAAGCAGAAGAAATGACGAGTCCAAAGAGTAACCAAAATCCACAAATAATCCTAATGGGATCGTCATGTGGCCCGACATAACTCTGTTCGAGGAGGGACCCCACAATGTAATTAAAAATCCCACCAAGCCTCCATCCTCCAGGGATAAATTGACTGATTTTTATAAAATTCAATATTATTCCAATAATCGAGGCTACGACGAAGATCCACATAATAAAATCAAATGGTTTGAAAATCGCTCTCCAAGTAAATATTGGCTTTGCTATCCCAGTTGTAAAAGTAATCCATTCGTAATTCAATGAAAATGCAAACCCCACTACTTCATTTCTCTGAACTGTTTGAGCCGAAACCATTCCTATGTGAGCTCTCTCGTGAAGAATGTCTGCGACGGAGCCCAGCCAAGTTCCATTTTTGAGCAGCAATCCCGTCCCGCCATCCCCATAAGACGGTATAATTTTAACAGTCAAATTAAAATGGCATTTTAAGACATCCAGAATTATGAAGTACAATCCTCGGATAGGTTTGTATTCTCCATCATTATCCAAGAACATTTCCGTCCTTTGAATTGTTTTCATGGAGTTTGCTGCAATTAATTTGAAGCCGTTGAATTGTTTCACAAAGTCTGGAAATAACTTATTTCTGATAGCATGTTGTTTAGTGTTCAGCCATGGCGCGCCATCTGTTGAGGCTGTTTCGTCAACTTGTGTCGATAATTTTAATTTGACTATTTTAGGAGCCCCGGCATTACAGAAAAAGCAGATGGTACTGATGGAAACATCTAGAGAATATTGCTGGGTGGAAACTTCTGATGGAGAAGATTCCTGGATGAAAAATCCTTCTGCTGGGGAAGATTGCTCAGTGGATAATTCTTCTGCTGGAGAGAGTTCCTTAGCTTGTTCTTTTTGTTGTTGCAAAGTGATTAGTATTTTGTATTTAATTTTTGCGCCAAAATCACGCGACAGCAGCAGTTTTTTACCCGAATGGTCATGTGACAAGAAAATGAAATAATCTTCGTCCTTCTTTGCAATTTCATGGTGTTTGGGTGTTAAGAAGTCAAATAGAAGACGGAACATGTCGTCATTTGCGGTGATGATGTACGAAATGGGTATAGCACAATTTGATCTGAATTTGCTCACATCGCCAAATTCTTTAAAAAAGTTGTTATTTACTCCAATGCGGTTCCGAAAAAAGTAATTTTGATTTTTTAGATTTAGCTTGATGTGATACAGACTTCGGGACATCATGACGAACTTCATTATTAAATCTTCAACATGAATTGACGTCTCCGGTTGACCTTCGTGTAGCAATATGAGACTGCATTCTTGAAATTCCGAAGTTATAATGGAGGTAAGGAAATTCACGTAGTGTAAATTAGGATTTACAGATGGCTTTAGTTTTAAATTAAACTGGGATGAAAATCTCGAATGCGTTAGAATAATTAGAAGAATCAAAAATGTTTTCAATAATAATGATTTTTGTTTGTTGCACTGGAATATTATTTTGCAACTTTTGCGATATTTATTTGTTTTTACCGGGCCTTGAGGATGGAGCGACATTTTGTGGACTACGTAATAAGACATTGTTGATGGCTCCTTTGTATGTAATTTTATTGTTATTTTTGGGTTTAATTAGTAGATCAGGATCAGGACAGTTTCTACGGTGTATAGTTAATGAGTTCGATTATTTGTAGGGTTCATGTAGGGAAAGTGGTAAGATATTACAGTGAAATATTAATTTCGGCGTTAATGCCACTTAAGCTGATCTTGATAAATGATTAAGAATCACATGAATATTTACAAAACAGGCCATTAATGCAAACAATGTTTATGTCGACGACTATAAAAACAATTAGGTTAACACTGTCTATGCATCCATGCATAGAGCTTGTGTAATTTTTGGGAAGTTCGTATAAATGCAAATGCAGTCATGTTGCTACGTGACATATATGACATAATGCAGGAAACCCTACCATATGATTTTACATAGCAAATAATATCCTATTAGTATAATATTAACATTCCCACGTGTGTGCTTCTTGATTCCAGATATTCTGTATTTTCAATGTTGAGATCAATTTGACCACCGTCTGGCGTTCCAGATGACTCGTCCCTTTAACGAAACAGACAATTCAATATTGTGTTGAATGAGAACGTATGTATCTACATATGCAAAATTAGATAAATATTCAATTACGTCTTTGGTAATATTATAAGTAACTATCTATAGTTATGGTTATTCATTCATAAATTAATATCTTTAGGTCGTCCTTGAGTTTGTGACCTCTACTATAAATACAGAGAAAATTCTTGACGCCTTCAAACACGGATGTTACTCCTCATAGTATAATACTCGTAAGCACCTGCTGGTTCCATCCTGGTGGTCTTTATGCTTGAGCAGTTACATTCATTTGAAACCTTAATGTTAGTGGCTTATTGGCTAGTCACAGGCAGCCGTTCTTCTGGAAGCACATTTGTTATTTTTGTAACCCTTTTGCTATACATAGTGTCCCGGTATTTACACTGAACATAATCTTCGGGAAAGTTCAGAATGTCTTGTTGTGTTATTGAGTGAAGCAAAACCAAATTTCTAACCAACTCTTTCTGGTTATTGTTTGTTATCTATTGATTATATGTTTTATTTATTATGAAGAGCTTATGAAGACGAACTCTTTTGCATCGGCAACAAATTTTGTTAGTTCCTGCATTTAAAAAATAACTTAAATACCGTTAACGGCGACTTCTGCAAGCATTCAGTAATATGCACGGAATTGTAATTAAAACTAAAATAAATTAGAAATTGCATCAGGTAAATAAATTATGAACACAAAATTTTCTATATGAAATTAAATGAAAAATATAAATACAAAAATTAATAATTAAATAAACCCAATTAAAGATAATTAATTATTGCATATAAAATAAATAAAATAATAAATGAATCAGTAGGGTATTAAAAATAATAAATAAATAATAATTTAATTAATTGGCAATACTTTAGGCAACGTTCCGTTAGATTCCTTTGCATGTATCCCTCCAACATTTATCACAAATGGTGGATAAGCTCTCGCAAAACTCGCGGAGAAATGTTGATTCAGTCAGGAAGACCAAATCCGTCTTCACTCTCATTAGCTCTTCCAGCGGCGGGAAATCAAATTTGAAAACTTTCCTGCACAATGCCTCCATTTTCGGAAGGTAGTCTCTTGTGTAGCCGATGTACCAAATTACAGGGTTAAAAGTGCTGACAAATCTATTGGGAAGCCAGGAATATGAGTAGCCCACTACGTCCATAAACCACGTATCTGTCGCGATGCCCCAAAATTCGAGTTCATTTGGTGCGGGGGATCTTCCAGTAATAAACGCAATAACTGTAGCATTCATTTTGTAAGCCATTGGAAAGACGAACTCCTTTCCCGTCCCGTCGTAGATAATTAAATCAAACTGGGAAATCTCAAGCCAGTCCAGAAATTCCGGACTGTTAAGTGTCTCTTGAGCGAAATGTAGTCCCATGTCAAGAAACTTCCGGTCCTCATACCAAGGGTCGAAATTCCTGTCCTTGAGTCTTCCTAACGCAGTTGAGGTACTTGAATCCTCGTGCAATAATTCCTTCGCTTCCAGTAATGCTTTGGGACAAGATTCCTTAATTTTGGGATTCGGTTCTTCCGGCTCGATTGGTCCGAACATTGTAACATTGTGGTTTTTTTCCGCCAGGGCGGTTATCAATGGCTGAATTGCCACTCGGTGGCTGTGACTTGCCCGTGTAAAGACGAATAAAATATTTGATCCACGTGCAAGATTTGTTGTAATGATTGCTTGCGCAATTATTATGGCAAATAGAAGATTTGGTTGTAACATAATTTACCCAAATAAAATAATTATCACAATAAAGTAGTTAATAAAAATTTCAATTAAAATTATTATTAAAAAAGCAAAATAACTAAAAATAAAAAAATACATGTAAAACTAAACGGTTAAACTGGTAAGAAATTAAAATTCGTAAAAATAAATTCAATTCACAAATAATTTAGACATGAATTAATAATGATAACAAAATTTTGCGAATGCTCAAAGTTGGACGGTTTAGGTTTTACTATTTATTCAGGTTTCTGTTTACACGCATTTAACTGGTTTTTATCAGCTCAGAATTACTATAAACCGTTGGAGTTCTAGTTGTCACTTGTATTATCAAATTTTACTGACTATGATAACCTATAGGTTTTGATTATATTTGTGCCATGACCTGTAGATAAATTATGAATCTACACTCATTTAATGCGATTGATAGAGATTTTTAACGTAAAAACTTGTATTATCTATATATAATATTTGAGGAGCATGTCATTTTTTTGCAATAACACATATGTACTAATTATAAGAGTCTAATTACATAGCGTAGTTTTTGCAGCTTGTAAAGCACAAAGTACATTTGTCATTTTAACCACTGATAAAGGGAATAATAAGTTAATTTTTCACTTATTAATTTGGGAAACTACATCCAGTTGGATAAAAAATTGATTGTCAACGTGAGTACAGAGTCCCACATAACCATTGCATTTTCGTTTCTCATAGTTGCAGCGGGCTTTCGGATTCAATTAAGCAATGGTTTTGTAGATAATTCAATTCTAAATCTGATAATATTTTTAGTTTTCCAATCGGACTACTGGTGTGGATCCCATGAGCAATTTTAAATTAAATTTGTAATATTAGCATATTCACGTTAAATTTTAATTTTTTTAAATATTTCGGTTCAATGCTAAATCCTTGACGGATTTCATTGATTTCTTTTTTCCTGCATTCACAATAAAATTCTCTACAGTAATGTTAATGTTGTTTATTCCTCAATACGGCAGAACTAAGTGCAACAAGCGCGTAGCCTACGGAGCGCACTTCACAAGCGCAAAATATTTTTCGGAGATTCGTCATATTGAGCAATAAACAACATTAACATTCCTGTAGAGAATTATACTTTATACTACTTATATACTTTATATACATAATGCGCGCTTTCAATGTGGCGGTAAGTTCAAAATTGTGAGAAAAAAGAGTAAAAATCACCATTTTGTACCCGGTAACTCAAAAGCTACGGCCAAAAGAAAAATACTACTATGCAGGTAATTTTACGGTGTTTCAGAATTA
>JAQGAK010001210.1:0-37782 GCA_034696945.1 Lipothrix lubbocki | reverse complement strand
ATTCATCACAACAATCGCTCAAGTTTTAATCTTCATTTAAATAAAACTATAATTGAGCGTAAAGAAGATTTTTCAATTAGTAGAATCTTGCTGAAAAAAATAAAAGAAGAAAATTTTTTGTTGTGGTGGTATTTACTCAACGAATTAACATTTGTAAATCTTATCTCTCCATAAGTCTTGTCTTCCTTCTTACAGATCTCACTGCATCCCCATATGTACATACTTGCCATCCAGCAACATTGAAATTACCTTTAAGGAGATTAAAGCCCGCGACTTTATGCTTTTCCAATGTGAAAAAATACTAATGACAATCTACCAACGCAAAGGGAAATAAATAATCGCATCTCATATACATATATGTAATATTGCTATATTTTCCACATGCTCAAAGTTTTCAACTTATTGCGAACATTACTATTACTATTTCCATATAGAAATTATATAGGAATTTCGCACTCAAAGATTACACATTAATTCCAATATATAGTCAAAGCAAGCAATAAGCAACTATTTCCAACGCAGAGAGTTAAAGTGGAATTATTATTATTATTATTGTTACTATATAGCTAAACCGGAAAATTCTATCGAATTCGGCGTAATATTCTCAAACAAAAAACATAATAAATACGTCTAAAAAGAGTGAAGGAACCCACATATAATCAAAAGTTTTTTTAACACCCGCTCCTCTTGATTTTGACTGAACTGTAAAGTAAGTACAAAAAAGAAATATAGTAAGTATATTAAACTTCCTTATGGCTATCTAAATGCAGACCCAGGAATTTAGATGGAGCAAATGTCCTAAGAAAAATACAAAGAATGTCATAAAAATCCCCCATCTGTACTTATATTCCTAAATAAGCGCTGACATGACCCATCAATTCATACATGTACTTATGGATAGTATTATACTTCATTCACTCCTTCCACTCCACTTTTACATATACCTAGTAACTTGCCAAAATCTCAAAAAGAAAAAAAACACAAATCCTTCATCTGACTTTCAATAAATCCTTTCCATATGGAAGTTTCCACATCACTAAAAATGAAATTTCTTGCAAATATTTTAGACCCACCATATCCATCCGCTTTTTTAAATCAATCCCGAAAGCAAAATGTAAACAGTAGAAGATTGACTCGTAAGCAAAACAAACGACGAGATTTCAACAAATGGAGATAACTATTTTTTGGAAAATTTATTTTATAAAAATGTCCATTCCTATATAATAATAATTTTTCTTTTTTAGTAAAAACTGTTCTGTGCTTCGTAAAAAAAATCCAACTTCCTTCTCCCACACACACACACACATGGATTTTTCCTGCACTATATTATTACTTTCCACGCTCTTCCATACAAATACATGTACCTATACATAATATATTATATATATATATATTATATGATCCTACATATAACTACAAGATCCTACATAGAACTATAATATTCACTAACCACTAACCATCATCATCCCAGCCCAAAGAGATGTGTTTGATTTTGGGGAAGATGGAAAACCTTATTTTTTCCAGACTTTCTTTGAAAGGAAATGATGATGATGATGATGATGTGGATACGTATATATGTGTGTGGTGTGGTAATCTACATATGTAAAGTGTTGACTAAAAAATCCCAGGCTCTGAGAGTATTCCATGGAATTGAATTGTGTGTGTTGTGTGTGTGTGTGTGTGTGGTTATAAGGAATAAGAAAAGAGTATGTACCAGGAATGGGAAATGACGTGAGGTCATTGAACGTTCTTTGAAAAGCGAATGCACATGTTTTGTGAATAGTTCTATGTATATGTATGTGTATCTATATGGAGAGAGGATGAGCAATGCCTAATGCGTACTCTTGCATCGGTTCGCGGCTATTATGGTTAACAGCCTTGTCTCTCATGTCATCAAGTTCCCTCGTCTCTCATGCATAAGTCACTCTGATGCTCTTTATTTTTACAAAAATCATAAATTTCCTCCACACAAAATCCAACACTTTTTTTATTGTTAAAAAAACGACCAGAAAAGATCTCCCCATTCCCAGTCAACTTTCATTATATATCCCCACTATTGTCGATGTGTCTGAATCTGAATCTTTTATTTTTTTTCTGCTCTCAGGGTTGTAACCCTGTGCCATTCTATATTTACCATCTTTCTCATTTCCTATAATAAGTAGAGTAAAGTAAGATAAATATATTTTTTTCCATAATATTTTTTCCATATAATATTTTTTCCATATAATATTTTTTCCATATAATATTTTTGCTATAGTAATACATACATACTATACATGAATATAGTACATAAGTATATCTGTATGCTATGTCACATTTTTTGTATTATTACACACACGATGAGAATGCTCTTATTTCCAAAAAGCATCATTTCAATATCGAGTCGCAGATTGTCGATACACTCCGCCGACACATTTGTGCAGCATACGGACTTCGGAAGATTCAATCTATTACACACACATACATACAGCAACGCATTTATGGTAACGGCGACACGTGAAACAGACCTTACACGTTTCAGCATATGTGAATACATATATTCCTATTGTGTATTGAGGATATAATAAAAACGACTGAATTTCATGTCGACACATAGACTGTATACAATACAATACACAACACACACACACACACATGTCAGATCCATTAAACCACCCAGGTTTACTCAAATCCTCCCCAAGCCTGAATACTTTCTGCAAAAATGCTTCATTGAGGCGGACAAAAGACGGAAATGGAAATGACTTTGAAAATTTAGGAACAACCCGTGCAAATACTCGGTCGGGCACATGTACATATGTACCTATAATAATTACATACTTCAACAACTAGTCAAAACATACATACTATAATATATCTAGTGTATTTTCCATGTATTTTGTATCTTTCGGATGCTTGTCTCATATGTTTTACTCTGCAATATTTGAATATAATCTTCAAACTGTACTATTCACATACAGATTTCTACCATCTATACATATTCTACTGTATAATACTATCAAAGTTTCAATAATTGGAGTCTACCGTGCTTTATGGTTCGTGGTACTATATTTATCCTACAAATCCATACATAGATTATAGATTGAGAGGTGTAGTTTAACTTGTATACACAAGAATATATTTGGTCTACCTACACATTTGTCAGACAAGCTGTATAGTAATAGCAAACATATATATACCTACGTATTATCATGGGAAACAAAAACAAAAAATTAAAATTTCTACAACAATAAAGTTGACAAAAGAGATACAGCCGAGCAGTTGTGTCGTACATTATTTGAGATACATAAATTAAATAAACACTACAGTATAAATACTACAATCCTAGTTGACTGCACGCTCCATTAGTATGGCATATCTACTATGTTCATTGTGCGTCCCCGTCCTGCAAACAATCCTGTCCCTATACTTTAAAAAGTAAATAGAACAGCACTTGAAATGGTGAGTAAAACACTTGAAAACTAGATTTATTTGCTTTATTTACTCTGAAATTGTTTAAGTGCAGTGAAAAGGGATTGTATATGTATGTATATACATATAGATAAAATGTAAGTATAAATAATTCATTAACGTTATCGGTCGTTGAAACGAAAAACGTTCTTGCTCTTCTCTCTCTCTCTCTCTCCTCTCTCCATGTGACTATGTGGATTATTGAAGTCTCTACTAAAATAATACACTTGCAAGTATAAATCCTATAATTATATAAGTAGGTACATGTTATTATTATACTTATTGTAAGTATATAAATATAGCCAAAAGTCATATCATCTGTCTCGTTCCGCAGACATATCTCCCTCAATGGTACACATATTTGAAGCCAGATTTTCTATTTACACACTTGCATATGTACATACATTACCCACCTCCATCATCCTATTTAATCCACAAGCACCATCCACATCCACACTGATAATGGCACATTAGTGCGAATCGTACCGTTACAAGTGCACACAAACGCTGATGTGCGAAAAGGAGGGAAAATAACTGGGGAAGCCTCCTAACCGTAAAATATACTCCGTCAGCTCCGTATTCAGTGCAGAAAATAGGTGAAAAAAATACTAAAAAAGTATCCAACTCAAGTACTTAAATACACACAATTTATACAGTACAAATTTTTATTTGACACACACACACATACCTACGTCGAGATAACGAGAGAATAGTACACTGCTAATAATATACATATCCCTCATCAACTATACTTACACTAGGGCTTATTATTATTACTAACATTATTACAAGCACAACGAGATAAGGAACTTCTCATTACCTCAAAACTCCCTGAAGTTCTATGTTTTTAAGCAGTTTCTCCTTACTCCTTCTTCAGCTACATAATAGACTAACTTTTTCTTAAACTACTAACTAAAAATCTACGAACTTTTCGTGCAGCCTCTTCAGGGACGCTGGCAAAAACAAAAAAAATTACTGTACTAATAATTTCCCTATTTAATACGATGACACCTCACAATCACTGCATACGTACGTACATACAACATTGTATTCCGTATATAACATTGACTCATTGTCAGCATGAAGTTATGGTTTGAGTTTGGAATTCTTCAAAAAGCGGAGTTGTATGTAGGTTGGAGTGTAATTTAAATGTGAATTAATTCAAAATAATGAAGATGCCCTTTACTTCATAATCCAAGGAATTTCTGTGTGAAACGGCGGCGCTACTTCCGTCGGCCCGGTCTTCAAAAAGAATGCCATAGCCTCATAGCGACATATTATTATTATTTTATTTCATACTTCATATTTAGCATTAGCGCTGAATCTTTAATAATCTTTATAGTGTATGTATACCTATATACTTATGTAATTACTTGCACTTCAATTAATTTTCGCGGACATCCCAACCTTCACAATGTACTACTAGAAGTTCAACTAATAAAATGTATCACTGAAATTGCAAAGACTGTGCCCAAAGCCAAGAGGAAAAGAAGTACTAAAAGAAAATGCATATTAGTACTACGTTCACATTCACAGCGAATGCAACTTTGACAAATCCGCCTTGACAAAAAGCGTCGCCAACAACGCGGCACAATTACTCCGAAATGACGACAATGGCCGTGCAGAATGTTGACATATAAAACAAATGTCATTAGTGAAATTATGAAATAACCTGATAAGAGCAGTGAAAACTAAACAAGAAAACATAATAATATAATTCTCTTCATGAGCGTGTCCTTGAGGCACAAGCCAATTAGCCCTGATTCATACACTCGGAATTGCTTTGAAGTTCCCGGTCAAGGAAGGAAGGAAGGACGTGAAGGCGAACATTATGTATGCATGATGTATATAACTTTACTAACACAAGTATAAGATCTATATACTAGTAGATCTATAAGTATACTCATGATACATACATATACCTATATACATCATCTATAGATATATATGAGTTGACAAAAGATTGTTTTCCTACACACATTTCTTCGAATCCGCTGGTGGGTCCTACCGCAACGAACTTAAAAAGTTTATGCAAAATCCGATATGCTCAAAGAGATACTACAATCTGTATGCTCCATATACATCACATATGCTATTATAACAGTAATCCTTAATGATACTTTTGCATGCAAAAAAAAAAAATTGACGGCCTAACTGTACGTATCCAGGCATTCACTGAATTCTCATTAAAAGTTCAACGGGCTGACTGCAGGAGTTTCCCAAACTATAACTAGTACGTAGGTAAGTAGGTAGTAAAAGTATTAATGGTTGATTCAACTTTTACGTATTAGTAGATATATAGTATAACTTTAAATGTGATAGCGGGTAGATATGTAGTTTTCGAAAAGATAATACATACACACACACACACACACATACACACAATCATGCACATATTCCTTACTCTTCTTGCTGAAGCTAAGCACGTCCTACTTGAGGGAAAAGCTGGTGAAAAATATTAAATCACTGTCAGTGACTAATCATGAGCAATTGCTAGCTGGCTCCAACAACTTCCAAAAGCTTCGCATTCTCCATTCAAGCTGCTGGGAAACGATTTGAATAATCTACAGTAATTACTTTAACTTCATACTCAACCAACCTCAAGTCAGAAGGAGTGCAGGGCTCCCTAACTAAAGATGTATTATTTGCACAAGAAATTCCATCGCAACTTGATATTTGCACTGTATGTATAGATATACATATATAGATATGTAAATTCATTGATGAACCAGCAGTAGCAGTAGCAACTACAGTAGAAGTAATAATAAGAATGAGGAATTCACTATTATCGTCCTATCTGTAGGATATAAGTAAGTATTGAGAGGAGTTCCCATATTGAGGAAACTACTACAGAAGATACATATATACAGTTATATATTCTATACGACATTCAAACTCATTAGAGAGAAATCTTGAATCTGTCCATCCGCCTGTATGATTTTATTATACACCTTTTAGATGTTATATATATATATGTAAATTACATAGTAAGAACATGGTTTTTAAAGCTTAAACAAGTTGTGGATGTGTACACAAAACTTCAATTAATTTATTGCCTATTGGATAACACACACAAGTCTCTCTATCTCTCTCCCTTTTGCTGAATCAAGCTACTTTCGAAGGTGAGGCATGTTCTCATCTCATCTAATTGTAAGACGCTCAAATCATCATATGCATGTATCTATACATATTATGACTCTCACGGCACTCTGACAAAATTTCAAATGAACGCATGAGTAGCCACTTTTTTCGCGGAATCTCATTCCTGCCCTATTGAATCTCCACATAAAACAAGAAATGAATCTGCACTCGACATAAGCAATGAATCTATATGCTCATCCTAAGAATTCCGAAATGAATCTATGTATGCTTGACATAAGCAATGAATCTGTACTTGAAACAAGAAATCATCTATGCCTGAAATAAGAAATGAAACTATAGATACTTGAAATAAGAAAAATATCTATAAACTTGAAACGATACAAGAATCTACAGCTGACAAGACACATGAACTTGTTAACTTGTAATTGTCTTTGTGTGTAAATAAGTATCTATCTCTCTCTGTGTGTGTGTGTGTGTGTGAAAGAAAGAGAGAGAAGTAGTAATAAAGACAAAAATGTGCCATATTACTCATGTGACGCTTAATAATAAAGAATTGTCAACATGAGAGATTTATGCATCTACTCCTTCACAATTACCATCTTGTTGAGTCTGGCACAGGCTGACGAAAGGAAAAATAAATTGTCAACATGGAAATTGGACTTGGGATTTTATGAGTCATTACTGGTAGCAGTGTAATTTATTGAAATTCTAAACATTCTACACAGCCACACTCATAATATCGTCATTTAAAAAAAGCTGCATCTACACTATACGAGCGTGACTCAAGGGAATGGATGCAACTTGAGCAATCCCACCTTGGCCACAACACTACCATCCTTGTGTCCTTTCCCCATCATCTTATTATTATTATTGCACTATGCTATGCTACATTACACGACCACCACCACTACGCTCCTATTACAGTATAGGACAAATGACTTATTGCTGCTGCTGCTCCGCTACAATTTACAATTATCCGTTTACATAGCCGCATTTTAGTCACCTCTACAGTTAGTACATACAAGACAAGACCCTGCATCACTATCATCAGCATTCGAGAACTTCCCGTGTGTACTTCTCCGTATCTCTGGGGACATCGCATAACATCATCCTTGTCATCGCCGTCCTATCAAACGTCTTTTCACTCGGAATTTTACCAAGTCTTGTTATTATTATTATTCTTCTCAACTAGAATTTACCATTGGGACTGCTCAACATGAATTTACGAAGCCTCCTTCCCAACATGAACTTGCGAATCCTCCACAACATGAATTTACAAAGCATCCTTCCCAACATGAACTTGCGAATCCTCCACAACATGAATTTACCAAGTCCTCTGATCGTGAGTGTAGGAACTTACGGAGCAAATTTTCTGCACTTAACAATTTACCGCATGAATGTTAAAGTCTGCTGCCGTGAAAGTGCACTACACGAATTTAAATTATGACCAAGATAATATGTCGCCTTGGAAGAAGACGGCACCAATTTCAAACTATTATCTTACAATCTTCCAAATTGCAAATTCCAGGAGTGGAGAATTTATTCCGTACCTATATAAGTATCTATCTATACTTATATAAGTATACGTAGATAAATTTATGCAGAAACCACATTCTCGTTGTATGCCTTTACAACACCGAAACATTGTTCATCAAGCACTCTTGAACTGAATGACAAGTTCAGTTTTCTGAAGGGAACCTGCCAAACTGCCAACGTCAAGGAAAGCGGTTGCATAATGACTGCAGTTATTCCCGAGCCTTGCAATTATGTCGACATGAACGTGTCCCGTATGCAAAAATGACAATCTTCATATACTTATACAAAACATCTCTTATTAGGTATTCTGCATTCATAATACAAATTCTTCTTCCATATTTACTAACAAATGTATCCCAACACTAGTTAAACTGTCAAATACCCATAGTATACAAAATACATAATTAGATACTCCTGGATGTACAAACAAATAAATAACAATAAGCTCTGAACAAAAGTATATAGTTTAGTAGTATTGCACTATGGTATAAAACATTAACATACATATACAGAGAGCATTGCATTATCAAATATAAAACCCTGTACCTACCTATATTGTATTTCATGAAAAGGCCAGCTATATTTCATATTATTTCATGAATATAGATATATACTCGTACACGTAATAATTATTACAATGTCCTCAAACACCGTCCGGCCAGCCCATTTAGGACGGTTAGTAGATTAGGAAAACAAATATAATTTTCGAAATGAGGCCTAATTTCAGAGCCTTGTCCTATCTCAATGATGGAGTAAGCTCTAAACTACACAACCTTTGTGCACACAATGGATCCTGCATTTTACATCTGCGAAACTCAACCTAAAGTCCACACACTAATGTAAAAAAGCTTAATACCTTCTCATGGATTTATGAAAGGCAGCAGCAGTAACAGTATACAGCAGTAGGACAACATCACGAACGATATTATATTTTAAATTTTCCAAGTAAGTAAATCTAAGCCACATAAGCTATAACCTACTATAAAGTATAATAAGTATATATAGTAGATATATATGTTTAGTATTACAAGAGAGTAAGTACTAGTACCATAGGGGTAATACGTACAATGAGAGTAAGCACACACGTATTAAATACATACTAAATAGGTCTAGTACAACATGGAAAATTAACATAAAATTGACACCTTCCCACTTCTCTACTATACAATAGAGGGTATAGTATAAGAAGTATAAAAAAACCGCGAGATCAGAGGAAAAAGGGGCCCGGTGGGACTTTGTTTTGTGTGCGAATATTATTAATCCCAGGAGCAGCTCATAAGTGCACAAATCCTGGCTGAAGATTTGCACAAGTTATACCTACAAGTATAGGTACTGTTACTATAGTTACTATACAGCTTACTATACATACTAAAAAAGATAATACAAGATATTCCACATAGTATCTATAATATTATTGTATACAAGCTATACAACAGACTATACAATACTCACAATATTACATCTTCACAGTAGATAATGAAATCCTATTATATATAATTTTATTTAGCAAGTCCACCTAAATTGAATGTATATAAGTACATATAAGTACAAAATATTCGTTCATTGAGAAGAACAAGCGCGAGTGTACGTGTGTGTGTGCAAATCTCGAGAGCACCGTAAATCTATGTACTCGTCATAATAAAGGAAATATTCTATAGTATAGATTGAGTGAGTGCAAATCCGCTGGCGAATAAACAAAAGTCGCACAGTAGGTTGTAAAATGTAGTACACAAGAGTGCTAATCATATTGATAGGATCGTGTGTACACAATTGGATTTTGCAAAATAAAAACCGCTGGCGAAACTAATTCACAAAACTTTGCTAATCTCCCGCATACATATATATTTATCTCTTATACTTATAAGTATAAATAAGTACATACAGGTAGGCACATATTTATGAGCTCAGATCAGAAAACTAAACTGCATAAATTTTCACAAGATAGTGCGGAATAATATTACAGGGAGAGAGAGAGAGAGAGAGAGACAAGGAGAACAAGGGTGAATCATATAATGATAATAAGTGCAATACATAAATAACGCACGTATACACATACATTAAAGATAGACAGATATACATATATAGTAATACACTTTTGCTATGAAGCTTCTCCTCAATGAAGTTCTGCTTTGAAGATTTTAGCCTGCATATAACAGATCGGACTCGAGATGGATTACTTATGGGCTCTGATGTATATTATTAAAAAAAAAAAAAGTGGGTGCAGGGCCGGTTATTTACCCGATGATGACGATGATGATGAACGCCTTTCAATAAAGCCAACCTTTGGGTTTTGGTCAAAATCAAAGAGATACAGATAGGGAGTGTGAAGATAAAACATATCAAAATCTGTATGAATCCCCACGTTGTTCAATTTTTTCAAGCTTAATTTTTATCTATTACTTATAAACATAGTACTATATACATACATGCACTATTATAGATATCATCCCCGATTCACTACTCTCTCGTATAGATTTTGCATTAAAATATTACGCTTATAGGAGTTCACCTATTAAAAATTTGTAGTATTTATGCCTTAAAAATACATACACATACATTTATATGCATTGAATGTGAATTTTTACATTGAATGTGCATTTTTACAAGTATTGACATTATAAAATATTCATCCTTCACACATTATGATTGTGTATGTATATAGTATACATATGTAGTAAGCACATCATAGAAAAAAATCTCAGCCCGTCAAAAATGCATCTCATCTCCTGTGCTGCCAATCCCATAATAATGCATCTGATTATTATTATGACTTGATGGTTGTTGTAAGCAGGGCGCTGAAACAATATGAAACAAGTTGTTGCTGGTGTTGTTGCTGTTTCTGTTGTTGTTGTTGTTGTTATTATTGCTGTTGCTGTTACAACAACAAAAGAGATGATCGTGTATGTAAAGTGGGCTATTTCCATAAGGCTTCACTTTATTATACACTTTTACATACAACAAAAAGCGAGTACACTATATTTACCATAAGTAATTGGATCTCGTAGAGCTGCAATTTAACCAAGTTGCATCTCTACAGTTGCCTTTCTTGTAGTTTACCCATCTTTATATCTCCATATATAATCACAATAATGTACACATGTTCCCTTGTAAAAGTCTACATACATGCAATATATGCCTTTCGAATCCCAAACTGTCTAATAGTATTTCTCATATGAGGAATATTCAAGTATATACATATGCTCTCTACTATATGCAGAAATGGAAACAGAATTTTCCCTACAGATTCTCTCATTCTTGACAGATGATGAGAAGAAGGAGAGAGCCGGAAGGCAGCAGCAGCAGTAAAAACAGCAAGCAAGCAGGCTGTTGCTATATTGTCGACGACGAGAGTGATGACTACCCGAGGATAAAAAAAAATCATTGTACTAGATAGATTCCCTTTGGACAGCTGATGTCGTGGAATCAGGGATGGTGGATGGGAAAAAGGGCAAAAATATATAAGTATATATGGCTATTTTCCTCATCCAAAGAAAAAAAAAATTCGTCCATCCCTCCACACTTGATTTCTTGCTACTCTACAACGATTCCGTATGTACATACTCAATCACATATTGGTACATGGATTACGATAATATACATACAAGGACGATACGATAGCCAATAATGAATTAGCTCTTTACCGCCTGACTTGACCAAAACCAAATTCCAAATCCAAAATATATGTATACCCTAAGTATAAAAAAAACGGGAACGACGACGCGGATTTTTTCCTCTTCGTCACTTTTCTTCTTCTTATTCTTATTCATCTTATTTTGGGTTTCCTTAATCTTTCAACTCTTTTCCTGACTCCACTATACTATATATAGTGTATATTTATATACTTATACTAACTTATAGTAACTATATAAGTATAGCTGTTGTTATACTTTTTCTTCTTATTGTTGTCTCACTCATCACACAATCTCCCGCAATTTCCTTTGACTCTCAACTCACGCTCTTTTGAGTCTTTTGCTCCTAAAATTGTCTGTATATACTTACATGACTCGATCTTATTTTACACAAGTCAATTTTTATAAATATACATATATATTACCGATACAAACCTTTGGTTTGGTCGGATCGTAAACTTCTCTCCTCGTGCTGTTGAAACTATATTCCTATATACATGTACTGAGATATAGCTGAGGCTTTATTATTGGGAGGAGAGAAATAAGGAGCAGATGGGAGAAAAGTCATCAATGCATCATGCATGATAAATTACCAGCAGCGTTCAAATTATTAAAAGGTCAAGCATCATAAAGAGAGCAGAAAAAATCTTTCATCATTATCGACCCCTTGTGTACTTATATTTACTTCTTACTACTACCTACATATACATATACCATATGCCTCATCCATAAGTATCCACACAAATGTGAGCGATCGACACCAATTTATCTCAACCGACCAACTTTAACTTTTGGTCTTGAGTCTTAGTAAACGCATCGAATTTCTTGAGTAGAAACGAATCAAACATCTTTACTATACTAGAAACGAATTGAACTCCTTGAGTATAGAAACGAATTCTTAAATATCGACGCTGAAGAAGATAAAGAAGAAGAAGAATATCCTGACTGCCCGTCAAAAGCAAAAACAAAAACAAACAAAAAATCATGCAGATCTAAAACAAAAAAAGTCCAAAGAGGGCCTCAAATGATCATAAAGCTACTAATACACTAAGATACATAAAGGATTTTTAGCATTCAAGAGCAGCGACTCAGCATGAAAGATTGAGATTGAGAGAGAGAGAGAGAGAGAGAATAAAGAATTGACGGCGGAGAGTAGCGTATAGGCACTATGAAAGAATAACAACAAGAGAGAAAATATAAACAAGCAACAAGTATTTTACTCACCTCATTAGACCAACTTTAATATTTCATTAGCGTTTAAAATCATTTCTCTGCCTTCATAAAACACTTTGCTGATCCAACTCTTTTCTTCTTACAGCCCCACCATCACCACCACCATAGCCAACATAATTTTTAACTTTATTTTTTTTCAGCTTCTCCAACGGGTTCAACCTTCACACGAACCTACTCCTCCTTGAACTCATCCACATCCACACACTTACAGAGAGAGAGAGAGCGAGAGATACAACATCAACAACTCTACTACTATAATGCTCATCCTCATCCTCAGAAAAATATGATGCTGGTCAAAATCAAAAGGCTCTAAACCGTAACTGTATATGTATACGGGAATTAGGCAATATAATAATAAGGAAGTGAATGTTTTTTACCTTGACAACAAGAAAGTAAAATTATTGCTTGTAATATACTGCCATATGTATGTATATAGCATAGAAATATTGCTCCATGAGCTTTAACATTGTGCAGATGGCAAATGCTCAAAAATTGAATTTAATCGAACACACATAATAATATACATATTATTATTATGTACTTATACAAATATTATAACTATTGGATTTGAATGGCTTATTGCCTCCCTCCCCTTTTTTAAAGTAAATGTCGACGACAGGACGGGCTTTCGATTTTACACATCTTAAATCATGTTCCCATATACATAATATATAGTTTTTTTTTCATTAGTAGAACTCAACAACCAACCATCATAATAATCCTGTATATAATACTTTGGTGTGATTACAATAATAATACTAATTTTTATTTCTCCGTCCCCCCCCCCCCCACCAAGACTAAGAATCTTATTATTTCCTAAAGGAATAAATCCATGTAATGCCACTTTTATTTTATATAGAACCTTGAACCTTCAGGTCTGGAACTCTTTATTAACTGTAAAAAGGATTGGATTTTTACTTTTTTATATTTTATATTCCTGTCATTCCACTCTGTCGTTCTTTGCATATTGCAGTCTATGTATACTTATATGACTTTTTCTGTATCATTTTTCTTTAAAAAATCTTTCACATAGTCACTAACTGACTATATAGACTGTATAATGACTAATCGTAAGTGAATTTGTCCATATGTAAGTAGTATTGTATGATTTTTCTCTCTGATGATTTTAAGTTCAATAAACACTTATGTATATTGCGTATCTATCTATACAGATACATTCACAGAGATAGATACACAAATGAGCTCCGAGCATACAATAATAAAGCGCCGAACGCAAGGTTTCCTACCAAGGCTTCTACCTTGAATAATTTTATATATGCCACATCGGCACTTGAACTTGCTGTTTGTAAACAACGATACAATTTACAACTTCAATTTACTAAAATTACTATTGATTATGTGGTCATTTAACCGTAATCTCCCTTATAGGAATACTTATTTTCTACACTCAGCCATATGCAATGTACGTTTTTTAATTTACACAAAAATACAAAATGAGAATTTAAAAAATACAAAATGAGAATTTAAAAAACAAAATGAGAATTTAAAAAACAAAATGAAAATTTAAAGTGTACAAAATGAGATTTAAAAGAGATTTAATTAATTAACTAAAATGAATAATCTGATCCACCCAGCATATTTGAGAAGTTCCTCCGCTGCTGTCCCTTTAAAACAGCTGTAATCAATCCCTAAAGGCTCAAATTGCTTGTTGTTGGAAATCAATGGGAAACTGATCGCTAACTAATAAGTAGATAATAAATCATCCGTCAGTGTCTAATAAAATTAATTTGCTTCTCTCGCACTCTAACTAATGACATATTATATGTTCTACTGCTCCTCCAATTTCCTTGCGAGTCTCAAGTTACGCAGGATTATTAGCAATAGCAGCAGGAGCAACAGCAAAAGTACGTAGTAGTTGGCAGTAAAAATGTACAGAGAAAGCTCCATCATCTCTCTCTCTCTCTCTCTCTATCTACCTATCTCCTCTCTTGCCGTATTAAGTAAGTGATCCGTGATCCGGATGATTGAAATCAAGGAATAAATCAGGCTTGTTCTATGGGATGTTCTGTCCGACTCATAACAGATTCAGATGATGAGATTATCACTTTTACTTTTCAACCTCTAGCTTCTTATTTTCCTACAGCTCCATAAGATACATACCGTCTATACCTCATTATTACTCTACGGAACAAACAACATAACAGTACGGATCAACCTGACAAGATTCACCATTACTGATTTACATATGACAATTCTACATTTACATATACGGATGATCTAATTACATTGCGAATAAATAAAAAGTCGAAATTAATTCTACGCCTGTGCATTTATAATGTTTGTATTACTTTATATTCAAATCAAGCGCCCACTGTAATTTTGTTTAAATCTCTGATAATAAGGATTTTCCTCGAGAACTTCCCAAAATCATCCCATCGTCGTCGTCGTCGACCCACACCGTCATTCTTCCGGCTTAAAAATCCACTACTTCTATAGTATGTACTGTTATTAAACCTTAATTCAACCTCTGATCTGATTAAATTTGTAGTACCTATATACATTATACATGTAATTGGAGTATACATAAGCAGGAGCTCAACGGAATCATAATACCAAATGGACCAAAATCATTTTGTCTATATTCTCTCTCACCTTCTTCTTCCTTTTGGGAATTTGGTATTGTTGTTGTTATTGTTGGTGGTAGTAGCAGTAATAGTGGTGGTGGTGGTGGTGACGGTGGTGAATGGAAAAAAGGACGACGAGGGATTATAAAACAGGAAACACGAGCAAGTTTTTGTTGTCATTAAGCCGATGATACTGTAAATTACTGTCCTCTCTCTCTCTGTGTGTAATACTATTTGTGAAGTAATTATTATATTTTTCCTATATCTACCCCCTTTTATAAGTACTTACAATATAATACGCAAGCTTTTTCAAAGTAAATAACCGATTATTTGGAACGGTGCAAACAACAGAAGACCAAAACAACAATGTAAAGCTAATTTCTGACGATTCCGAATTGTTCCGTGACAATTTAAATGGATCCCTTCCTGTCATCTCTCTCTCTCTCTCTCTAGTTTTTCCTTATATTATCATCCTTCTACTCTTGCTATACCGCTGCTGCCTGAATTTCCTCTCCCAACCATTCCTGTTATATACACACGTATTGTCATCGTCATCCTCATCATCATCATCATAAAACTGTTTAGGTAGGAGGGTCTAATATATTATCGACCTGATGAAACAAACGCCAAATCACGGTTTCCAGGTCAAAGGCACGTATACTTATATTTAACAATTTCTATATATACTCATTATACGAGGGACAAAGTCAAAGTCACGTTTATTTCCCTCGTCCTGCTTTTTATGTATTATTATACAAATTTCATCTTCGCATTGGAGTAGAGGGGCTTCATTACCATAACACGCACTCAAATGCCGATTCGTTTGTGCAAATCTCTCAGGCACTAAAAGCCACAATTTAGGCGGAAAACAACCTTTTAAATTTGCAATTTTACTTTACTTTCGTATTATTTTGACTTTATTTTCTGTGTATTTTCATATTATTTTGACTTTATTTTCTGTATATTTTCATATTATTGTTACTTTATTTTCTGTGTATTTTTGTTTTATTTTCCATTCTTATACAAATTTTCAAGTACTAATTCTTTTATCATGTATCTACTTATATTTTCTAGGAACTTGGAACAACATGAGTATCTACTATTTATACATCTGTTTACTCCCGGCACTATTATACAATTTATACACGGATGGGTGCAATATCCTTATAAAATAGTGCACATTATACATACATACACACTTATGTCCTTCCTTGACAAGTCTGATGAGAAAATTTCTCACAATTTAATTGATTTCAGTAAATCTGTTATGCATGTGAAAAGGCTTTGCTCCCTAAACTCCATAGTCTAAAAAAAACAATCTTATTATTCGCAAGAAGAGGGAAGAACCGTTCTCCATTATCATTAAATATATATTACAGCAGGCTCCAGCTCCTATACATATATACTGCTACAGTGCTACTACATAATAATAATAATTGCTTCAATCCGGCCACAAATAACGCCACAAAATCCCGTTTCTCGCTGCTCTGCTTTGCAGTTGCTGCTGTATAAATGTACAATACTTATAACTCTTGAACTCATGTATGCAACACAAAATGCAATTTCCTCCCGTAAAGAATTTATTGTATACATCATCATATGCGGAGGAGAATTTAAGAGTACAATAATTACATACATATGAACTTGAATTTTCCTACAATATTCTGATATATGGAATTTATTATATTTTGCAATTCATATATAAACATTAAATAAAATAAAAATAATAATAATACGAAAATGTTTAATAATGTATAATATTTAATAATAAATAAATACGAAAATTCCCATTACTTCTATTGCAAAATGACTTATTATCTTCGTATACCTACGTAAAAGTGTATACAGCTTCTTGGATTTGTGTATTGCAGAAACTTTTCATTTCCACTGTACGCATATTTTGCCTTAGAATTTTGACTTCCTAAGGTGAATTGCGTTTTTACTACAGTAATGCTAACTTCGGTAGGACTCCCCATATAAACTTTACATATGGTTATTCAAGGGAAATTACATGTATGTACATACTTATAACTACACATTTATCATATATGTAAGTATACTTATACATTTGAAGAAGAAGAAGAAGAAGAAAAAAAAAGCCCAAGCGAAAAATGTAAATTGGCCAAAAAATGTGGCCGTACACTTTCACTAATGAGCTATTAAGGCAGTTGGGAAGGTAATAAAGGTAGCGACAATGGGCCTTGTCAAGCAATTTGTAGCAGCTTGCACTAACACCTGTAAATTTCCTTGTACATTGTGTTTTCCACACATTTATATATTATACCTATATACACATCCACACACGTCCGTCCCTGAAAACCTTATAGCCATAAATGCCCTACTACTATATTCCTATTTTCCTATATGTATTTATGTATGCACTAATAGATACTTAAATTACGCTATATAATCTGACGGATGAGATTGGGTTTATAAATTAGAGTATATAATTTTTTTTTAAATCTAGTACTACCATTACTGCTATATACTACGTACTCCTGCATCAGATTTATCATCCCAATTTTTAGTTCCTCACTATATATAAGTATATATAGTATATTAATACTATGCAGCATACACATAGCTAAGTAATGCACACATATGGAAATTGCTCTTGCGACGAGACGTCTCTGCTCGCGACGAGGACGACAAAATTCCAATAAACTTCAAATGATAGAAGATTTCCCCCCTCTCCATCCACAAATATATATGCAAAAGAACATTATTTAAGCATATACTTATAATAATTCCATTGTAGGATTTTCTCCTCCGCAATAAAAAAGCCATGGATGACTGATTGGCAAGAAGAAGAAAGAGTCAACTTTTTTTTAAAGGGGAGAGTCAATTTTTCTGACAGTTGTTGAAGAACTGAATTCATTTGATATAGAGCAAATGCAGTGAATTCTTTTTATAGTATAGAAGTAATGATTCTTTTACAAACATGTATAAAAATAAAATGGAGCTAGAGAGAAATATATAGATATACTTATATATAAAGAGGAAAAGTAAAATCAGCTATAAAATTAAGGAAATTATAGGAGGAAAAGTAAAATTCATCGTATAAGACCAAGATAATGATTATAGATCGAAGTGGGAATTTTAATAATAAGAACGACATGGTAATAAAAATTTATTTCCAAAAAAAGGAAAAGAAAATTGCAAGGCGTCAATTCAAAAGTGAAAAATTTGACGACAAGAGGTAAAAGAATCGATGGTAGCAGTATCGGAGTCAATGTATATAGCGAAGTAAATTGAACGTAAGACAACAAGTTATGTTATCATAATAATACAAATTTAATAAAATTTAAATTAATTTTAGTATTTTCCAGATTTAATTAGAACTATAATGAGATTATTCGATTTAATTTCAACTCATTTTTGCAAGAAAAATCACAGCCGCCCCATTTTCCATCGCAATAATTATTTATTATTAGATTTGATGAGAAAAGATACTCGCATCATTTCCTTTTTAAAGAACGTCCTATACTATTAAACGAAAATAGCTACTCCGCTGCTTGCGTGTCATTTGTCTTAATATTTTTTTTATAAACATATAATTTTTTTTAACAAATAAAATACACTTCCCTTTTAACATATTAACTACCATAATGGCCAGAAAATGGCAATAGAGCTTTCTAAAAGGCAAGAGAGGCGCGCGGGTTGTTGCTGCTGCTGCTGATGATGATGAGCTTGAGAAGGAAAAGACGGAGAATAATAAGTCGAATATAGAAGAAGCAACAGCTGATAAATCGTTACAACTTTGCACGAAAGCTCGCTCATTTACCAAAAAAAACTCTCAACAACCCTCTTCCTGCCACTGACTCGACATCCAAGTATCTTTGATGAACGCACTCATACTTTGGCACGATGGATCCTCTCTGACATTTGGGAAATTTGTCAATCTAAATCGCAAAGATGAGTTGGGCCTATAGCTCGCACAGCAAAAGGCAATGTAGAGGAAAAACCTCCATATTTAATAATAAAAGTATTTATCATACCAAATAACATATAGATATGTACGAAAAGTACAAAACTATTAAAGGCAAACTGAACTTCGTCCCTTAATAATAATAATTCAAATCCTCCTCACAAAAGTTCAAAAACCATAAGTGTATGTACATAGTATGTATATTTCTACATATTTGCAAACTTCCCTCCTTCAAGTGACTTTGCACTTGCACCAAATCATATTATTTTAACAATCAAGCCTCCTTCATTATCTCTCTCTCTCTGGGATTCTCGGAACCCGCCACATGTATTTATTGTAAGCTTATATATTATTATATACGTACCTATCTATATATACGTATGATTTGCCATTTACCATAAAGGATTTCCAGGAATGAAATCTCAAGAAATAGTTGAAACTATATACATATAGATAGACACTTATAGACAATGATGACAAAATCTCTCAAACTCTTGGCTCAATGGCTCATATACATAGAGAGTTCCGTATATTATATACCGATGATTATGATGAATTCGCCTCCATGAAATTTCGTCTCGATTCATTTTCCTCCCCATAGAAATAACATAACAATAATCATTTTTATTTCTATTAATCATTAATCGTACGTATATGTAATAACTATATTTATAATTAAATATAGTATTGTTATAAAATAATAAAATATAGATATACATAAACCAATACAATGATTTTATAATCCGAATTAATTTCATATACTCAGAAATGTCAACAAGCTCTGATTAATACTCCAGTTCTCCGCCCCTATATAAATTCACTTATAACAACGAACACGACGACGACGACAGTCAACTTCTTGTTATTATTACTACACAATGAAAAACAAACAATAATATTGTCGGCGCTGTGACTTCCAAGAACTATATCTCCACTCTATTATAGCTTTATTAAGTAGCCTACTAAAGTATACTACAATTTATAATCAAGGACTAATTATACTATATATACAAATCCAAAGAATTAAATTGAATCACAATTCGCTGGAAAAGCTGTTCAAAAATTTAATTTGATTGAGAGTAATCAAAATAATAATCAATTGGAAGGGAAATGTTTAATGTCCTAACTCTTCGCTCTAATATAGTGGACGATTTAATTTATTTTTATTTATGACACAAGAGTTGAGCTATTTCTATTTAATGCACATGCTTATTCGTATGTATTGTAATAATAGATAATTATAGAAAATTTAATTTTCACCAAGTCTTTTGACATTGAAAAAATATTATCATCATCATTAAATTAACATTGTCTTGACTGACGTAATAGTTATTACTCAGAAAAAATAAATAATAATGATGTAATACATGTAGAAATTAAATGTTAAGAGCTGACTGTTAAGAAATGAATTTAAAAATAAATCCCGGAAAATATTTGAAAACCCCCATATACATATAGGAAATGTAATGATTCGAAGAAATGTGACAATATGTGCTTGGAAACGGGAGAGAGTTTGGGAGTAAAGTAATAAGTATACCTAATCTAAAATTGTGAACATATATAACAAAACTGTCTCACTCCACAAACACACACACACACGGGATTTATAGCAACCTACCTCCGCTAGTCTTTGTACCTTGACAGCAGCAGTAGTGACTAACTATATACAGAGATATTTACAGTAGTGTAATACATATGTAAGTACATGATATAAGTATAGTATGTATATACTACTTATACCGGAGTCAGTCAGTGTAAACGATATGATGAGGTTCAAGGGCGAGCGAATTTCCCACTACTATATACTATAATACTATAAGTACAATAGTAATTATAATCCTGCTTGCTTGCACACTGCAGTGCATTCTGTACTTATACATACTAAGTATAATTGTATAATTGTATATACCTACATACATATATGTGCACTCAATAATATCTAAAATATATATAAGTACATATGTACACATACAAGTACGTATGTGGCATCCCCAAAGGTTCATTCCCTAAAATTCTAATTCTAATCTGTAATGTTATGTGCCCTCCTATCTCTATAGTTACATGGCTTATGTATAACAAATGCATTTATATACTTATATATACTTACATATATGTATCTACTCTATATAACGTATATTAGAATATACACACCTACCCACAATTCCCTTTATTAGTAGTAATCTATGACCAGCGAGAAGATAGAATGGTGGAGTCATGTGAGACAAACAACAAATGCAATACTCCGTGGGATGCATGCTTGTGTGATTTCAGTTTCAGAACATATACAAGTATACACACATACACTGAACTGAACACACTTTATTCGCATCGCTGGTCAACATCCATAATAAATGTGTGTACTAAATAGGATGTATGCATACACCTGTAAAGTGCACTGTCGTCGTCATCATCGTGGAGAGTGCGTGTACTGTATATCCATATGTACACTTATGTACAAGTGTATATGCAACTACAACAATGTAAAGTTCACAGACTCTCTCTCTCTCTCAATCTCTCTACTTGCAATAATAATATCGCCAAACGATTCCTGGATACTCAAAACAGCTAAACTACTATACATATAACTAAAACTAAAAACACAACATGTGAAAAATCCTTTCAAATCCTATCATCGGCGAAGTTTAGATTCCGGCAATTTTACTAAACCTTCACTGAAAAAATCATCATCAACGCCATCGCCATGTTAGTAGATGTATCCATAGGTACTACTATATACTTCATGTGGATATATAATACGTTCCTCTATACTCTTAATGTTTTTATGGAGCCTATACAAGTATATATATATATATATATATGTATGTATATCATATGTGCAAACATACAGTAAATATGTTCATGCATTTATAAAGGCCTGCAACATAAAAATGCATGCAATAATGTATTTAAAGGAGTAATACCTCTATACGTACAAAGTGAAGCCTATAGATTTCCAAAAAAAAAACATAGGCCCTGACTGCACTGACGACGATGATGAGTGTTCCGGACATTCACTCCACGTTTACAGATAGAAAGATAAGTATAATAAACACTCTTATTGCTGTATAATATGCAACGCTTAATGAGCGCTTGACCCGTGTGAAAATACTGGAGCTTTTTCCCAGTCAAAATAATCACCGTGTCCAGTTCTACTCCTAGTTTGTATAGCTATACAAAATCCCATACACAAATAATGTTTTCATTATTCATTATAAGTACAGAAATGCATATAAGTATACGATTTCGTCAGATTTGCACTGATCAACCCTTTTTCTCAATCCCTCTCCCTCCTTTCCTTTGCCGGTACAATAATTTTCGAAACAATACCTAACATTTTGCAACTACATAAAACAATTACTTATGACTTCATCCACCATTTTTGCTAAACTTTTACTCAAGTCCAGTTGAACCAGAATTATTTTAGATTTTCACCTGGAAGCTAAATTTACGAAAATGAAATGTCGCTGTGACTGTGGAGATATGAAAAAAAACTAAAAATTGCCAAATATTACAGTTCCAATGACTATATGACGTAGAAAATTCGACTCCTACGTAATAAGTATCTCCACCTACATCCTTCCCTAAAATCCACAAGCCTACTGTGAAATGTTAATTTGTGAAATTAATTCCATATATGCGGTGGAGGATCGGAAACTCGGATTCTCGGAGAGAGAAAAAGAGAAAGAAGATCAAGGCTGAGGGTAGTAGGAATATTGCAATCTGTTCTCTGATGACATCCATCCTTGGATCAACATCATCATCATCATGTTGTCGCCGTTCATTTTTCCAGTCATAGCTCCTGGCATGTGTACATATATGTATGTAGTGTATAGTAATAATACATATAAGAATCAAGACATATACAGATATATACAGACTCTCTCTCTCAAAAAAGAATTCCCTCTACACTACACAAGTGCGTCATATATCTCCCCGATGAGGAAATTTCGTTTTTCTGCAGAGCGCTAAAAAAACCTTTTGCATGTGTGCAAACACTATGGAATAAACACCTCCGTATATATAGATACATAAGTATACTAGTGTCTATAATGTGCACCTACATATATCCTATAAGTATACGATACTCTCTCATGACATTTCGGTGGAAATGGATTTCTTTGCAATGGATGTGTCGCTTTGGTGGTGTCATTACTCTCATCATTTCAATCTCATCCTTTTCTCCATCCCTTCCTTCATTCCCCTTGGGCGTTCAAGAAAATCCTCCAACCTTAATCTTCATCCTCATGGTTGGTAGTATGTACATGCAATGCATATATGTGTACGTATGTGCCTACATGATTTTGCAAAGGTTATGCATCTCAAGTTTTAATTTCCAAGTTCAGTGTAATACATTTAAAGTACACACACACCACATACCTATGCAATATCTCTATTCTCCGCTGGAGAGAGAAAAACGTTATTGGTAGATGTAAAACATCGCCCTGGGACCTCAAATGACTAATAACCCCTGTTTTTTCAACTAGAAAAATAACCTTTTCTTAATACTTTAACGGATGATTTTATACAATGCACTCACTTTTTATAATCATTTTAGCAAAACTACATATTACTCAATTTTAACTAAAAAAAATTTAAATTATAAAACGATTTTATTGTAAAACTCGTAATCTCAATGAAAATTGTGCCAGGTCATCAGAATTTAAAACTCTCGTTAATTCATGATAAAAACGATAGTTACTATGTAAATTTGTACCTTTTATTACGTATTCAAAAGTAAAGGGTAATTATTATCTGCAAAATTCAACTTTTAAAAAAAGGTAATTTTAAATGGTGAATTTGTAGAATGTAACCGCCAAAGCTAAAACACTTGAATAAGAAGCTTAAAAACAAAAAATAAAAAAAATTGTCGTAACATTATAACGATCAGGATTTTAATATATAAAGAGGCGGAGGGTTTTTGAGAGTAAAACTGGCACATCAAGTTTCAAGGGGGAAAAAGAGTAATAAAATATCCAGTAATGAGCTTCCTCACTGTTTAATTTTTTTAAGGACATCATTAAACGCTGTATGCTCCATCATGGAGTGGATCAACAGCAAGACTTGAAGACATTCTCTATATGTAAAAATCAAGTAGCCCATAACTATATAGGTAAGCTATAAGATCTGTATGTATTTCCCATATAGGAAATGGACTAACTAAAAGATGAGCCGGACTTTTTTCATTGATGACCAATAAAATATTCAAATAAGTATATAAATGGAGGATCTCTAAAGGTTTGGAATGTAATAGTGTCCTGTAATGTAAATAACCTTTGGGAACTGCTTTCCACCCATTTCGTCATATAATATATAGCACTTCTGTATGTACAAGTATGTGGATCGTCACAAAAATATTTAAAAAATTCAAACTTTTAATGCCTATCCTTTGTAATGTAATTCCTATAGTTCAAAAAGAGGTTCCTATACTTCATAAGGGGATTCCTATACTTAATAATGTAATTCCTATACTTCACAATGCAAGTGGTATACTTCATAAAGAGATTCCCATACTTCATAAGGAGATTCCTACACTTCATAAGGAAATTTCTATACTTCATAAAGATATTCCTATACTTCATAAGGAGATTCATATACTTCACAATGCAATTCCTATACTTCCCTTGTAATGAAGAAATATACATAAATAAATGCAGACATGCAATACACTTCTCCTTTTAAAGACAAATGCCGTTCGAACTTACAAGCTTATTATATTTTTACATCAAAAAAAAAATTAAATGCCAAAGACTGAAGTTCAAATTATTGAATCTTATTACTGACTTTACGGTACAATTCCGCGGATAAAAATCGTCTTGTCTTAAATAAATCAAGCCCGTATTAATTTCCACTCATCAGCAGAAACAGCAACAACAAACAACTCAGCAGCTTTCTCCTTTTACATATTCTTCCAATCTTTGGCTTCTCCATTGGAAATTGCAAGCTACCTATATACAGTCTCACAAAATGATCAGTGTAATACTGCCAGAACAAAAGTTAATCTGAGAAGTTGAAGAGCCTTCACATCCCTGACTTTATATGGTTTGAACACACATTCAAGTCTTGTTGCTACACCTGCGACACGCGTTCCGACTCATAAAACATTCTGGACAGCGACGGATAATGATGCTACTGTCCAATTATTTACTCTGCCAATTTCAAATAAAAATATCCATGTACTACACACACCAAACCCCCTAAAGCTCCTTCTCTTTTGGCTTGGCAAACATTTCAGCAAATTCTTATAAAATATAGAAATTTTGCATTATTGAAATCTTGAAGATAAAAACAACAGTTCATCTTCCTATGTATATCTTTACATATATATTGCAAATACCAATTCCTTTAGGAATTCTCATAGGAAATTTATATTCCTTGTAGCTTACGCATGTAGTGGATTCTCATTATACAATAAATTCTCTTATAGGAATATGTACAATGCATTCTCAAACTATCTACAGGAATTTATACATACAATAAATTCTCATATAGAAATTCATGCAATAAATCCGTACAGAAATTTATACAGTAAATTTGTATATAGAAATCTACACAGTAAATTCAAATTCCTATAGAAATCCAAACAACAAATAAATCCTTCAGGAAATCTTCATTCAGTATAATGTTGTGTGTGTGGTAAATCCCCTGAAACGAAACTTGTATAGTAAATTCCAACGTTAACTTTACAAGGAATGCCTTGCATGAGGAGAAGCAGCCGCAACAGCAGCTTTTTTGGTGGCATGCTTTCTGGCTACTTGACACATCTTCTCCACCTTTATCGTAAAAGCAGTCAAAAAGGGAGATAAAACAAGAAGAAAGAACGTCTCAAATGACCAGGTCAACAACTATATAGTCAAGTGTATATGGGAGTTGGAGTTTGAAGACAGTCAGATAGTTTATCCTGTAATTTGTTGGCAGATGGGCAATAAATTATTGATTTATTTTAAATAATTCCCATTCCAATAGTAAGCTTATATTGGAGAAACAATGAAATAGTACATAATAAAATAAACTTGAAAAAAATTCAACACACAATTTTCATTAAATACAAAATAATTACGGTTAAATAAAAAAACAAATTCCAAATTAAATACCCAATGTGTATTAAATACATAAATAAATTCAAAATTAAATACAAAGAAGCTGTTTGACATTAAACATGAAAATATGTCTGAAGAACAACATAAATAGATGAGTAAATAAATAACTGAATCTATACAACCAACGACCAAGAACCAACCCCATTCACAATTTACCGAGGGGGGATGAACACAAGGTGCAATATTAAGAGTGTAGAAGGGCAGGAAGCCAGGGTGATTGCAGCATGAATGATTCAATCAAGTTTTATGCACGAGCATGATCATTATTTATGAGCCTTATATATACATATATGCATTCACTTGACTCTTAATATTATCAAGAATTTTTCATACACATATAGTACTTATAGTAGTAACTAACAACTACTATAGTGTAACAACAACAGCAATTTCCCCATGACACTCAAACTCTGACTGCATCCCATTGATCTAATTAAAACAATATATATAAAAGGATAAAGGCTCGAACACCACATCAACGCATTATCCTAGATATATTCCATCTTTTATACTTTTATATTTTTCTATACTATGTACTTTCATCTCATCACAATTTATATGTAATATAATAATCAGCATTTTGCCTTGGCCGTTTTCTATTCTAATAAGAACAACAGCAGGGGAAAAAAATTATCCATCCATAGATATGAAAATAAATTCTGTATTTAAAATATATAGAACACAATACAAAGCACGTATAAGCACAGTAACAACATATAAGTATAGAACTTCATCCCAATTCTTCTCCTCAATGAAATTGACCCATACAACAACAGCAAGAAGTGTTTTTTTCTAAAACTATTTCTTTAATTTAATCCAACACACAAAGCGACTATGTATGTAGGTATCTTAAAATAGCTATAGCAGCATTCTCAAAATCTTCACGCTTAACACTGTGCTTCTCAAAATTAAATTTTCCCATCTGACTATCCCCGAAGAACACTATAATAATAAATAAAGAACTTATTATGATACAAACGTCCTTCCACAAAAAACATTCCTATACACATAAGTGTTCCTGTGTCTATTAATCGCGCAATAGTGTTTATGTCTTGTACGCTACCTGGTAACTTATGTATGGTAACTATGTATAATGCTTGGCGGGTTATCTCTAGTATAATAGTAATACATACGGAGAAATGAAACCCAATAAATCCGCTTGGGCAATAGGAGAATGAATGACAATCGATATATAATATGGGTTTTATATACATAAGGAAAGTATACAATAGCCTCGTGAATTTTTAAGAAATGTAATGTTCAACTATATACTTTACTATACTTATATCATACTATATTTACTTTATCTATACTTATATAAATGACTATTATAAATCTATACCTTTAATTCCCTTTAAATAATCGCACACTGCATATATATCTCATCCGTACATATATAACGTGACGTTGCCCCATATTAATACTAAAAGCCATCTTTTATAATACAGTCGACGTATTCTACCATAGTAAAGTATAATATACGTACGGGAAACTTAATGCATTGTAACCGTTGTTGTTGATGGGGCCTTTCGTATACTTATAGTAGTAAGTCCAAGTCAAGAGCCCATGCCACAGCAATCTTTTATTAATTAAATGTTCTAGACTTGCCATGCCCCATAGACGTGTGTGTGTGTGTGTGTGTGTATGTGAGCAGAGAAATAATCAACGGGAGTGGAAGTAACAAGGCATACAAGAAGGAGTTAGGGCTATTCAAGTTCCTCATTAGTTATTTTTTTAAATTTAATATTTCTCTTGCATTTATTTTCGACATTTTACAATTTCTTGTGTGAATGTCTTTAAATTAAAATTGTTGATTTTAATTTCCCTAAATTTTAATTTTAATTCTTTAAATTACCTCGTAAATTTTAAGTTTTAATAGTATTTTTATTTATTTTAATAAAATAATTTTTAAAAATTTAAGAATAATTAAATTAAATGAGCTTTTAGTACTTCTTTTGAAGCTGTATAATAATTCCCAAATTCAAAAGTAACACCTTGCTAGTTGATCAGCTCCTTGTCTGAGGTACACCGAGACCGAAGAAAAACAAAATAAGGAGCAGAAGAGGCTCTCCGCAATGCCAACTGTGACTCTGTTGAAGCTGAGCTCCCCAAACACATACACACACACACACACATGCCTGACTCACATAATAGCCAGGCAATATGTACTTATTACGTGCATCCAGAAGAAGAAATGGATCAACTTGTGTGGGGATAATGGAATAAAATATAAGGAACAATCGACTGGAGAACCACACTCACTACTGAAGGTCAGTTGGAATCCCAGGGAATTGCTGTCAGTAATGGAACCAGGTAAAGCTATCATGTGTGTGTGTGTGTGTGTGTGTTTCTCCTGTCTACCGCACAGGATTAGAGCACACATATACATACATACCCACGTATCTAAACACACACGACACACCACACAAACGGTGAGGATGAGCTTATTCCACTCCTCTGGAAACAATAACAGATGAGGCTTCTATAACATAACAAGAGGAAGAAGAAGATGAACAGGAGGAACGACAGGGGATCAATAAGAAACACGGACGGGCTCCACTCAAAAAATCAAGTGTGTATCTTTTATTGTAGTAGTACGTATAGTATGTATGTACCTTCAAGAACGAGGGAAGAAGAGGAAGAACAAGACATGACGTCGTATTAGTACTAGTATATAAGTATAGTACAGAGCTGGGAAGCTATCCTTCCAAATAAAACAAAAACGGATCTTAAATGCAAGTACCCACACATGCATACATAGACATATATGTATTAGTGTATGGAGATATGCACGTATACTTATTTGCTATAACCCAGAAGAGAATGCACTAAATAAAGACAAAAATAAAGATGAAACGTGACGCATTTAGGAGAAATACACTCAATAAATAGGAAAAAAAGTTAGAACTATACAGGAGGAGTATTCTCCATATCTTTCATACAACATATTCGACCAGTTTCCCCGAATTTCCCGATGAAGATTTTCCAGAGAAAAAAATACTACTAAATAAACTGCCATGTGTGTCATGATTGAAGTCAAGTCCGGGAGACTTGTTATTACTATTATTATTATAGAGGACCAATACTTCTGAGACTTGGGGGGAAGCTGTTACCTTCACACTAGTACTTGATACCTTCAAAGGTGACGGGTGTAACAGTAAAAAAAATAAATAGAATATTCAAGGGAAATGTATTGTCCAGTGTATACAACATAGCATCATATGAGATATACATAATGGAAGCGCCAATAACAGCAACACCGAAAAGGAAACAAATGCCAAATTGTCACGGCCCTCTGATTTCCTAGCCCTTTTGGCTACTTCACTTTAATTCCATCTTCTTCTAGTATAGTATAGTAGTAGTCTACTATATGTATCTTCTTGGCTTGTCTTTCAAAGAGAGAGGAAACTAGAAGACGGAGAAAAAGAAGACCAAGAAGAAGGAGAAGAGGAACAGAATGAGCGGAAAAAAATTCTATTTCAAATACAGCATCGTATATATGTATAGTGTGTGTACATTACGTACATACTCAAAAGCAAGTGTCTACATTTATGGACAAATGTAACAGAACAACTGCGTAGCTTCTGTTCCTGTGGAGCAAAGGAAAATAAATATGTACATACATACAGAGACGTCCTATCCAGCCGAATGATTTTAGCAAACTCATCCGAAAAGCTGATTTCATTCGGGCAATCCATCTGTAGACCTCACTCTCTCTCTCTCTCTTTAATTCATGAATTGAGAAGCTGTCTGTGTATGAGTGGGAAAGTCGGAGAAGAAAATATAAAAGATAAGTGAAGGCTTGCTGGATCGCTGGATCTTGTACCCATGTATAAGTATGTACTTTATATAAAGGGACGTCGGGTGAATTTAGATTGCCCGAAGGTAAGTACACCTAAATACGTATACTGTACAACTGTACTAGCTTCAAATTCTTCTCCGTGTGCTAAAACACACTGTGTATAGTATATATAGTATAAATTATACAAATCTCTATACTCTATATTATCTATCTCTATATTATACATATATAGTATGTAGTATAGCTACCCATCTATGTATATATATATGCACTTTATTACAAAATATCTACGTATATCATCTCACACAGCACTCGATAAGCTCCTCAATGATATTCCATTCATTTCATTCCGGTTTCTGGATCCATCAAAAATTATTTAGCATACCTTGAATGTATGTATATCGCACATATATACTTACAGATATAACAAAACTGTATCTACGAAGAGGAGCTCTTCATTCTTTTTAGACTATACATGTATATGCAATACTTGTATACGAAAATTCCTTTGCTTTCAAAATATTTCATATAAATTAAGACTCGTCATTATTGCTATTACATTCGCATTTCAATTTTAAATATATGGAGTAGTATAGTCATAGCACTACCATGTTAGTTAAATAGTTACTATAGATAGTATAAAATTCCTCTATAATTTATTATTACTCACTCTTCTACGTCTTACACTTTTTATCAAAAATTCTCGCCTTGGATGGAAATTTCCAGCGAGTGTGAAAATCAGTTTTTTTACACAAGTTTCCATGCTGCTGCTGTATAGCTGCTGTTTGAATTCTTTCGGATTTTGGACTTCCGAATCTTCTTCTTTCCGAATCTTAAAATATTGCTTTAAAGAAATCCACCCCATTATCAAATGAGGAGAGAATAAATCAAAACTAAATTTATTTATCAATGAATATTAAATTCACAATTAATTCAAAATAATTAATAACAAGTATTAATTTTGCAGTGTAAATGCAAAAATTAATAATTCAAAGACAAATAATTACAAAATAAAATTAAAAAATAATGCACCTATAAATAGTACATAAATGATGAATTCCACTCTCAAAAATCCCCAAACTATGTCACCTGGAAAAAGATTTATTCCGTTCCTCCAAAGCAATTATGCCATGCACTACAAAAGTATTACATATCTACATACATCCGTCCGTAAGACGAGCCTTTAAAGAGTAATATATAATGATTGCATTCATGCCAAACCACTTTGTTTAACATACACGTTGTTGCGGGGAATGTAAACATGGAAAGGTTCTTGTGCAACATGGAAGGTATAAGAAAGAAGACCTCTGGCATAAAATAAAAGATTGTAGAGTGCACAGACGGCTGTCGCACACGCAAAGGTAATATTTGCTCACGGAACTAGGTGACCAGTCCGCAGCCTGTAGTCCAGGGAGTTAAATAACATATTATAATACTATGATTTATGTACATATATATGACAGCACAGTCAACAACGGTTCGACACGTAAAAAGACGCTGCTCCAGTAGTATGTTGACCATAGGTAAACAACCCCCAGCAAGTATGACACACTCATCTATAAAAAGCCCTTTTAAACTATAGAAGAGCTTAAAAATAGCCAGTAATAATAGTCCTCCCTGTGTGTTCTCCGTCCGTCACAGAAATAAATACTACTAACTATAAGTATTACTACTACTCTACCGCACTACTACGACGGAAATTAACGGAAGAGCCACCGATCCAGTGGTGCTGAATGCTGGCAAAAAAGGCAAAAATCAGGAGGAGGACGTTCAACATCCAGACTCTACACCACATCCCTATAGCAAATCCATCTTTTTTAAAAGTAGTTAATGAGGGAGCCTATATAATATTTTGAATTTAGCCGAATGCACATTGGCAATATATTTTGAGTATTTACTTAATCTATACTTAAATCTAACAATTGCAATAATAACAAACAGCAATAACAGCAATGATAATAATAAGAGTATGATGAACCAGTCTTATAGTAGTATCTATAGTATAGTATATGAGTATAAATAAGTTCGCATATTATTATTATATTATGGTCGTTGATCATATGATTTAATTTTCCCTAGACTTTTGCCTGCCTTTTTGCTTCCCCTCTCACACAGAGTCAGAGTGCAACACTACGAAACCACTATACTATACTTACTATATATAGTAGATATATCTTCTCTGTATAGGTATAGAGGTATGTATACATAGTATATATAGGTAAAATCTATATTAGTAGTAGTATAGACTATAGCGTGAATTACTCCTACAAGAAAAGTACACGAGGCCTTTTATGTTATACTTTAAACAAAATGCATATACTTACATATATATGCAAGAAAACCAGATTAAGTTACATTTTTTCCCGTTTGGAACAACTGAATTAATAATGCCGTCGTCCCATATGAAATATGAGGAGACATGAAACATGTTACATCATCCTGCTCTTGTCTTGTCTTGTCTCCATTATATATCTCCTCAATTACCACACAGCAGAGCATGATGACTTGATGGAAAAAACCGTTCTATTTGACTAATCTCAGGGAAAAATCAGCACTAAATCCAATCTTCCCAAGCCTCTGAGTCCAACCGTCTGACCTCAATTCCATCCCCGTCAAGTCACTTAAGTATTATAATATTCTTTATTCCAGTTTTATCAACGAGACAACAAGCTTCTAAAGAGTCATTTAACTTCTTACATTTTACACTTTATAGTTTACCACATATTTTTTTTTAAATATTGCATTTTTTTAATTTAAATTTACATACCTCTCATTTATTCTTTTCATCCCAATCTTAAGTATTTTTCAACTAATACTCTATTTTCATTAGATGCATATATTAGTTTATATAATTTTAATACATGTTTTTGTATTAAAAAACATTTTTCTCACACATAAATTTACGCGCTATTTTTTTTTGCAAAAGTCATATATCATGTGGGAGATATATATATATATGGGATATAAGTATAAAATTTGCCTGTAAGCAATTTAGCAAAAAAATATATTAAATATATATATATATTATATTGCACTCCTGACAGCATAAAAAATATCCTCGCAGACTTTTTTAAATTAGCTACACACATGCAATTGCGTATACACTTTAAACTGATATATTTATTTCTTCCTCAGAGAGGTTAAAAATCTCTTGTTGTTGTTGGTGTTGCTGCAAAAAAAATCTTTTTTTTCACAATAATAAAAAACATACAACAGATACTTATTACTGCATCAACACTGACGTCAGGTCAAAGTGCAGACAAGAAGACGTAATAATAATAACAGCTATATATGTAATTATGTATGTATGTTGTATTCATAAGAGAAGATAGACAACAAGGAAAATATTCCGCATTAGTATTTCTGAAATCCCACTATCTACCAAAGTATAATTTACAATGCTATACCACAACTACTAAACTATTAAATTGTAAAATACATAATACAAAGCCCTACTGATGACGCACCACTTGACCGTTAAAGGAGGAACTTGATTTTTTTAAGATATTAAAAATCATGAAATGAATAATGATAACTTCATTAAGAGCTGTCTGTTGTGGTTGGAGGAACGTTCCAGAAATAATTATATACAGGATATAATAAAAATATATAATAGAAATAATTATTCACAATAAATATTATTTATTATTAATTTATATAGGAACTTCCATATTGTATGTATTATCATATTAAAAAAGTGCTAAATCCTATAAAAGCAAGGACTGGGGAATAACATTATTAAATAATAATAATAATAAAAATAAACCCCATAATATACATATAAACAAACTCATCAGATTAGGTAAATAACTTCATCATTTTTAGCCCTTCCGCAAGATATTTCCGCGCGGCCCAAAATTAACATCACTGCACTGGATTTTCAGTGGGATTTACATATGTGTAAATAAGTATCCGTCATCTGTTGTGTGTAGCGCAGTGGCATAGGAAATGGAATAAAGTAAAAGTAATTTTAAATGTCACACAAGTAAATACGAAAAGTTGCTACAAATAATAATAATAATAAATAATAATCATAGCAATAACAATAATAAATCAAGACCAAGTGCATGCACTTTTATTGCCTATACTATATGCCCTATATACTTATCTTCTTTAGTTATAGTTAATATATTAATATACGTGTGACTTTTATGCTGGCGGTAGCAATGATCGCTCAAATATGCCGTGTGCTACGCTACCTTGAAATTTCGTTCTTTGATTTTATTATTAATAGTTAATAGTATAATAATAATGATCATCCAGCCCCCGCCCAAGGAACCCAAAACGCCAGTAAGAAAAACAACAATAACAAACGACAACCGATGCACGATTTCTCTCGAAAATCAATGATAAATCTCCAATATATTATTCCCCCACTATAGCATATAGACTCAATCCTCAATGTTGTAGCATGCTAATGCTAAAATGAAAATGTAATAAAACGAAATATGCATACAACTATACAATAATAAAAAAACTATAATAGTAATAATATTAACAATAAGTAAAATGCATTCCTTGCATGTCAACTGCAATAATGCAGAATACTGAATTTATGTCTCGACTGCACCAAAAAAATCAATAATAATAATAATAATAATAACAATAAAGAAGCTCCATTTGAACTCTAAAATAAATTGATTTATATTTTTAATTTTTTTAATTTTTTTAATTTGATTTATATTCTTTAAATAGAAGATTACAACGTAATAAATACATTTAAATTGTACTAAATGCAAATCTTTACTTGAAATTTCCAACGCATTCAAATTATTACCAATAATTATTTCATTTTGACATTGCAAATACCAATAAAAAGAACTGAATCAAATTGCAAATGTGCGATATTGCATTATACTTTTTTTTAGTTATTAGACAGCAGCATTACAATAACATTATATAACCATATAAAAAATGACTTGGCAACTACCATGTAATAAGTATGTGTGACAACAAGTGCAAAATTTAAGGAAAAACATACTTTAACAACAACAATGCAATTGTTAGAACTGCAGAGCTCAGCCACCTATCTTCACGACGACGTGACTAATCACATCGGGGAGATTTTGAATCGAACATTTCTGTGTATCGATGAATTGGCATTGTGTTACTATAGTTTCAATATTGTTGTCTTGATAGTACTTGTGATAGTGATTTATTGTATCTTGTTGATGTTGTGTCATTATTAAGTTTATCATGTGAAACTATTTATATCATTTTGATTGGTAATCTGTGTAACATTGTTGTATTGATTCATGTCGACATGACCTTTCTTGTAATGTATAGTTACTAGTTTCTAGAATGTGGAAAATTGTTCTAACGTATTCTAGATTGTTCTTTAGTATCCTAGCGAACTAAAATTATTGGTTAAGAAAATTGTAACTAGGATTGTATACTAGACAAGAAATGGAAGTGATCATTCGCAATTCTCATCTACTGCGTGTCGGTCTGTTGATTATTTATTGGTAATAATAATAATTATTGTTCAAGACGACTTGAGAAGTTGGGTTTTGGTGAATCATTTATTTTATTAGGCTTTCCTGATTTTCTACATATTAGAACCCGTTCCCAGTTGGAACATTTATTGGCGCAGCCTGCAGGATAGTGTTAATTTGAACACTTAACGGTCAGAAAATCATGGAAAATCTAAGGAAAATTCGTGCGCCGGTCCGAGCGGCTTTTACTCGGGCATCGCAAGAGTTGGAGGGAGAATTGAGGAAAGAAGCTCCATGCTTAATCCTTCTCCAACAACTTTTAGCAAAATTGGAGAATCATCGATCTAGACTCTTGAAGTTCGATGTCAGAATTCAAGAAGTCATGTTGAAGACTGATGATTTAACAAATGAAGAAGCAAATCAAGAATACGAAGTCCAGTCAGATTATCAAGAGCGGTTCCTGGATCTGGAAGTTCGTTACAAGAATTGCTTTCGACACGATGTTGGTCGCGTCGACGCGAATAGTAGTGATGACAAGTTGGAGACTCAGTTCTGTGCGTTAGAATCCCTCGGTGTGACGCAGGACAAGTATGCGGCTAGTTTATACCCGTTGGTCGAGTCGTGTCTTCCGGAAGAAGCCATACGTGCATGGGAGGAAAGACGTCGCCTCGAGGCGAATAATGAAGGTCGATTGGAAGGTCTCACGAAGTTCTTAAAGAATGAAATGGATGGCGAAACAAGAATCTCAATGGCTAAGGTTGGTTTGGGTTTAGAAGAAACGAAGACAGCTAAGCCAAAGAAGCAAGATGTAGAAGAAACCCCTACTGCGACAAAAATCCAGATGTTATTGGGCGCGGATGTGGTGGGCAAGTTATTCACTGGGAAAATACAAGCCACGAAGTCCGGTCCAGTTGTGTTGGAGACAAAGTTGGGTTGGGTTATTATGGAGGAACAAGTCGTGTCGACACGAGAGAAGAATACGAGGACGTTAGTTGCCCCCCTTTGTAAATTCAGTACTACGGTGTCTGATCGATGGAAGTTAGAGGTTTCTGGGATTACTGATCCATGTGAGGTGAACAGCAAGTGTGAAGACAAAGAATCCATCTTGAAGAGAGTTGAAGATTCTCTTCGAAGAGAAGATGATAGGTACGTCTCGTGTCTTCCCTGGATCACCGATCAAGTCAACCTTCCATCGAATGACGAACTGGCTGTACGAAAGTTGTATTCTGCAACTAAGAAGTTAAAGGACACGAGGAAGTTTTTGAGGTTTCCATGGTGGGAGCCTGGCTTTCAGAAAAGGAAAGTGTCTGAATCAAGTTTGGGACATAGTCATTCCATTCATCCCGTCGACAGGAGATTCAAGTTTCCAAGTGTTCCATGGTGGAGCGGATGGTGGGAGCGATCTAGACCAATGACATTTGTATCCGCGGGCAGTGGCAATACGGTTCTATTGACTCCAGCCATGTTTCTTCAAGAGATTCGCGAGTCCGAGCTTCCAGAGTTGGATGAAGTGGTTTCCAAATCGCTGAACAGAAGATGGAAGCATCAATCAGGCATGTGGGACCATTTCAGAAGAAGATCGCGGGCAGAGTATCTGAGTACCGTAGATCATCGCTTCGAAGCGAAGAGATTTCGTAAGTCCTTGAAGACTGAATACATTGTTTTGTTGGATCAAGACAATAAGAAGAGAACCAACTGGCCACTACCGGGAGGGATTGAAGTCTTTTTTGGAAAGGACGGAATTGTTCGAGTAGTCAAGGCGACAACGCGATCGGGAGAAGTAGTTCGTCCTGTGCAACGTAAGTTTCCTTTTGGAAGGTTCCGTCGAAGAAAGAAGACTGAATCATTTAGTGACATTGAATTAATTATAAGATTTGATTTGTAATTAATTAAAATCAAATGGTGGGAGTATGTTAGAACTGCAGAGCTCAGCCACCTATCTTCACGACGACGTGACTAATCACATCGGGGAGATTTTGAATCGAACA